>CM037632.1:5570873-5626506 GCA_015227895.2 Colaptes auratus | reverse complement strand
CAGGGATCAGAGGAGGATCCTCCCAGATGGGCTCAGCTTAGGAGCCTGCCTCTCCTGGGGGGGATTATAAAGGGGTGTGGGTGGGGAGGGTCAAGCAGCCACACCTGGTGGGGAGGAGACCCAAACAGAGCCAGGTGCTCTGGATTTGGGGAAAATGGAGTGGGTGGGGTGTAAAAGGGGTGGGAAAGGGGAGGTGGTGGTGAAAGAAAGGGATTTTAAAACACCTTTGATTTCCATAAATCTTTCATAATGCACAACTGCAGTTCATGGTTTGCTTTGCCTCCATGCAACAAGAGCAAGCCCATCAATGCTTCATCAAGTAAAGCACAATGGTGGCCATTACAGGAAATCTTTCCATGATGATCATTTTGCTTGGTGGGAAAATCTGTGCTTTGCAGCTCAAAGAAGAAGTTTTAACAACAACAACAAAAAGGTTCCCCAAGTGTGAATTTGTCCCTGCATACCAGCAGACAACTCCACATGATTAAAGTCCATCCCAGGAGGAAGAGCTAAGCTTGCATTGGAATGAACCTTGCTGCCTCACTCTGTCTTTCAGAGACCCAAGTGTTACTGAAGTGCACATCCTGAAAGAGCATCAGGCACGATGACAGAACAGTTCTGGCAACTTGTTAACACATTTGTCTGCAGTGAAACCAATGCAGGTGATGCTGCTGTGGCAGGGGGGTTGGACTGGATGATCTCTTGAGGTCCCTTCCAGCCCCTAACATTCTGGGATGCGGTGCTTTTTCTGCAGTGAAACCAAAAGGATTACTGAGCTAATGACCAAGCCTTGTAAATCACAAGCTCACCCACTTCCCCTTCACCCTTCCACATGCAATCCTCTCTTCCCTCATGTGACCATCCCATTCAGAAACAACAACCGTTTCTCTCTCCCGAGTCTCTGATGCACTGCTGGCCCTGGGTTTCTGCTTTGAGAGCTTCTGCACAGGGCTTTCCTTGGTAATAAATCATATTAACATGGCATTTTATTATGCATTAAATATCTTGGTGTGTATCTCTGCTGTGGTTGCTACAGTTCCAAGAGCCCCAGCAGGTCAGGCAGGCTTGGGTTCTACTTATTTTTATTATTATTTTCTCTTTTTCTTTTTCTTTTTCTTTTTCTTTTTCTTTTTCTTTTTCTTTTTCTTTTTCTTTTTTTTCTTTTTCTTTTTCTTTTTTTCTTTTCTTTTTTCTTTTTCTCTTTCCCCTTTCCCTTTCTCTCTTTCTCTCTCTTTCTCTTTCTCTTTCTCTTTCTCTTTCTCTTTCTCTTTCTCTTTCTCTTTCTCTTTCTCTTTCTCTTTCTCATAACAGCACCTTGCCTTCAGGAACCACAGTGCTACAGAAAATTAATCCAGTCTTAAGCAGCAAGGAAGAGAAGGCTCTGGGGAAACCTGATAGCAGCCTTTCAGTAACTGAAGGGGGATGCAGGAAGGATGGAGAGAGTCTGCAAAGGCCTGCAGGGACAGGATGATGGACAATGACTTCGACTAGAGAAGGGCAGATTTAGATTGGGTATCAGGAAGAAGTTGTTTAGTATGAGGGTGGTGGAACACTGGAACAGGTTGCTCAGGGAGGTGGTTGAGGCCCCATCCCTGGAGATAGTCAAGGTGAGGCTCAGGGAGGTTGTTGAGGCCCCATCCCTGGAGATAGTCAAGGTGAGGCTCGGTGAGGCTCAGTGAGGCCCTGGGCAACCTGGTCTAGCTGAGGATGTCCCTGCTGACTGCGGGGAGCTTGAACTGGATGACCATTGGAGGTCCCTTCCAGCCTGCGGCATTCTATGATTCTATGAAGAGGTGTGTGGAGAGGGTGATGGATGTCTCCCCAGGGGGCCAGGGGATGAGTTGCCCAGAGGACCTTGCCAACCTTGCTCATCTATATAAGAAACTCTGAGAACCTCAGAAATTGTATTCTCCATTGAAATTCAGAAGGCTGATAACACTTACCACAAAATCATAGCATCATACCAAGTAAGATCACAGCCAGGAGAAGTATTTTCTGTTTCCCAAATCTCAATGAGAAGAAAAATATTAGCAGCTCAAAACTCTGCATGAGTTAAAAATAGTTTCCTCTCATGATGTATTGCATCTGACATGACACCTCATCCAGAAAATGGTAGGGGCTGTACTTTTAAGATGAATTCATACTTTTATGATAGGATGTAACAGGTAGAGACTCTTATTTGGATTATTGCAATTCAGAACACCAGGTCTGGAACCCCTATGTCATGCTGGAACATGTCCAGAGAAGGGCCACAAGGATGATCAGAGGGCTGGAGCTCCTCTGCTATGAGGACAGACTGAGGGAGTTGGGGTTGTTCAGTCTGGAGAAGAAAAGGTACTGAGGAGACCTTATTGTGGCCTTCCAGTATCTGAAGGGGGCTACAAGAAAGCTGGGGAGGGAAATTTTAGGGTGCTGGGTAGTGACAGGACTGGGGGAAATGGAAAAAATAACTAGACATGGGTAGATTCAGATTGGGTGTTAGGAAGAATTTCTTCCCCATGAGGGTGGTGAGACACTGGCACAGGCTGCCCAGGGAGGTGGTGGAAGCCTCATCCCTGGAGGCTTTTAAGGCCAGGCTGGATGTGGCTCTGAGCAACCTGCTGTAGTGTGAGGTGTCCCTGCCCATGGCAGGGGCTTTGGAACTAGGTGATCCTTGAGGTCCCTTCCAACTTCCCTGGGCAGCACATTCCAATGGTCAATCTCTCTTTCTGGGAAGAACTTCTTCCTAACATCCAGCATAAACCTCCCCCTGGCACAGCTCGAGACTGTGTCCTCTTGTTCTGGTGCTGGTTGCCTGGGAGAAGAGACCAACTCCCACCTGGCTACAACCTCCCTTCAGGTAGTTGTAGAGAGCAATAAGGTCACCCCTGAGTCTCCTCCTCTCCAGGCTAAGCAACCCCAGCTCCCTGAGCCTCTCCTCATAGGGCTTGTGTTACAAACCCCTCACCAACCTTGTTGCACTTCTCTGGACACGTTCCAGCAAGTCAACCTCCTTCCTAAACTGAAGGGCCCAGAACTGGACACAGGACTCCAGGTGGAGAAGAGCAGGTGACATACTGCTGCAATAAATCAGATCCTGAAGCTTTTAACCCCTAAACTCCAATGTAAAACAAACAAAGAAAGAAACAAAACCCAGACTTTGCTGTCTTACTCCAATGTCCTAAAACTCCATTTACAGTCATCTTCCTGCTGGACTAGTGGTGCTTTTGTGTTCACTGACTTTCCACTTCTATGACTTTTTCCCATGCCTGCTATTTATTCACGGTTTGCAGTGTAAATCAGGAAGGGTTTTTGGCCGGAAACGAAGAGCAGTCAGTGGTTTCTCTGTGTTTGAATCCCTTTTAGTCCACAGTCAGCATCTTAAATCATCCCTGTGTCTGAATCTGCTCAATGGGAATGCCTCTTTATTCTCAATTTCTAACCACAAAGACACAACTCTTTTGATGTGGCAGTGAATATCAGACTCCCTCCTGTCTGTTGTACTGAATATCAGACTCCCTCCTGTTTGTCCTGCTCTGGTCTAAGGACTATTCTACCTTGCAGACATTCTCAGACTTCCTATGTACCATCCTGTCTTTACTTTTCACCTAGTTCCTGATTCTCTCTCCTTTTCCTTAAATTTTACTCCTGAGATGAGCTTCCTTCCCTGAGATGAGCTTCCTTCCTTATGTCTATGCCTTCCTCTTTCTTCATGGTAGAACTGGTAGAATTTCCAGGAAATTCCAACCCTTCAATTCTCCTGAATGACACTACAAAAAAAACACACAAAGCCAAAACATACATCTTCTACACCTTCTATAATATGGTTGGCTTAGAATCATAGAATCATAGAATCAACCAGGTTGGAAAAGACCTCAGAGATCAATTACCTAATACCTAACACCTCCTGACAACTAAACCATGGCTTCAAGTGCCACATCCAGTCCTTTTCTGAACACCTCCAGGGACAGGGACTCCACCACCTCCATGGACAGCACATTCCAATGGCCAATTACTCTTCCTGTGAAGAACTTTCTCCTCATCTCGAGCCTAAACTTCCCAAGGCACAGCTTGAGACTGTCCTCTTGTTCTGTTGCTGGTTGCCTGGGAGAAGAGACAGAGTCACAGAATGTTAGGGGTTGGAAGGTGCCTTGAAAGCTCAGCCAGTCCAACCCCCCAGAGAGAGCAGGATCACCTCGAGCAGATCACACAGGAACACATACATGCAGATTTTGAATGTCTCCAGAGAATAAAACTCCACAACCACTCTGGGCAGCCCATTCCAGTGTTTCTTTTCACCCTCACAGTGAAAAACTTTTTCCTTCTGTTCACATGGAACCTCCTCTGCTCCAGCTTGCACCCATTGCCCCTTGTCCTATCACTGGACATCACTGAGAGGAGCCTGGCTCCATCCTCTCAACGTCCTGCCCTGCATATCTTTACAAATATGAATGAGGTCAGCCCTCAGGCTCCTCTGCTCCAAGCTGAAGAGCCTCAGCCTTTCCTCAGCAGGGAGATGTTCCGCTCCCTCAAGTTAGCCTTGTTGTGGCAAAAATATTTTGACATAGCTTGAAGTTATCAAACTAAAATGCTTTGACTGAATCCATGTTATGAGAATTTATGAAGAGCAATGACTGAAGAAAGTGGTGAAGTTAGAGTGACCTCATTTACTGTTAGCCTATGTAAGAATAGAATAGAATAGAATAGAATAGAATAGAATAGAATAGAATAGAATAGAATAGAATAGGATGAATTGAATGAATTGGATGATTGGATTTGGATTGGATTGGATTGGATGGATTGGATTGGATTGGATTGGATTGGATTGGATTGGATTGGATTGGATCGGATCAGATTGAATTGAATTGAATTGAATTGAATTGAATTGAATTGAATTGAATTGAATTGAATTGAATTGAATTGACCAGGTTGGAAAAGACCTTCAAGATCATTGAGTCCAACCTATCACCCAACACCATCTAATCAACTAAACCATGGCACTAAGTGCCTCATCCAGTCTCTTCTTAAGCACTTCCAGTGATGGTGACTCCACCACCTCCCTTCAGGTAGTTGTAGAGAGCAATAAGGTCTCCCCTAAGCCTCTTCTTCTCCAGGCTAAACAACCCCAGCTCCCTCAGCCTCTCTTCATAGGGCTTGTGCTCAAGGCCTCTCCCCAGCCTCATTGCCCTTCTCTGGACACGTTCAAGTGTCTCAATGTCCTCCTTAAATTGTGGGCCAAGAACTGGCCACAGGACTCAAGGTGTGGCCTAATCAGTGCTGAGTACAGGGCACAATGACTTCCCTGCTCCTGCTGGCCACACTATTTCTGATGCAGGCCAATATTTCATATTTCAATATTGCCGGGTTTACAGAGTTCAGGGAGTAAGGGAGCAGGGGTTGATCCTGTCCTTGTGAAGTCAATGCCAACATTTCCACATTAAGTAACAAAACTCTCCCCCTCCTTCACAATGGAAGTACTTGTGAACAGAAGCTTTGCTTTGCTGCAGGTATGAACTAGCAAGAAATCGCTCCCCAGAGTAAGAAGCAGGCAGGAATGTGTGCTGCAGAGATGTGTGCCGCAGGCAGTCACAGCACCCCTGAGTGCTGCTGCTCTGTGCATCAGCCTTGCTTCAAACTACAATCTCTAAGGAAGTCAGTACACAGAACCAACATTTTGAGCTGTAGTTACAGTTTAGCCAGCTTGCTATCTTTGTTCAGGTGAAGTATGTGATTGAGCAGACAGAAAGCTGCTTTACAAATACATGTCTTGCTCACTAAAATAAAAATCTTCAAAGCCATCTGTGGATTGAAGCTATTGTGAAGATGTGTAAAGAGACAATTAATGCTGGATTGATACGAAAGCATCAGTTAGAAAGATTTTCCTAATCACAGAATCATACATGTTGGAAAAGACCCTTGGGATTAGCTCCAACCAATAACCCTACTCTGCAAGGCTCACCCCTAAGCTCCAAGCCCAAATCACCTCATCTAACCACCTTTAAACACATCCAGGCTTGGGGACTCCGCCACCTCCCTGGGCAGCACATTCCAATCCCTGACCTCTCTTGCCATGAAAAAATGTTTCCTACTGTCCAGTCTAAACCTATCCAGTGTCAGCAAGAGGCTATTCCCTCTTGTTCTGTCACTAAATACCTGGGAGCAGAGACCAGCACCAGCCTCTCCACAACCTCCTTTCAGGTAGCTGTAGAGAGCCAGGAGGTCTCCCCTCAGCCTCCTCTTTTCCAAACTAACCATCCCCAGCTCCTTCAGTTGCTCTTCATCAGATTTATTCTCCAGGCCCTTCCCAGCTTCCTTGCCCTCCTCTGCACTGGCTCCAGCACCACCACATCTCTGTTGGACTGCGGTGCCCCAAACTGGACACAATACTCAAGGTGTGGCAGGGGACAACCACCTCCCTAACAGAATCACAGAAACACTTAGGTTGGAAAAGACCCTCAGGATCACCAAGTCCAACCCATATGTGTGTGACCTAAAAGATAGTAACAATAATGCCTTATATTAGCTTAATGTTCAATGCACTACACCTGAGCACGTGTTGAGGTTAAAAAGCATTTGACTTTTATTTAAAGAAAGAATTATTTTTGTAGTGCTGTGTTACAAAAAACAAACAAACTAACAAACAAACAAACAAACCAAAACAAAACCACCAACCCCCTCCCCCTCCAAATCTACAGTTATGGTGTAAGGAAAACAACTCAATGGACTCTTCATTTTCAGCCCCCATGGCAGGGGGGTTGGAACTAGATGATGCTTGTGGTCCCTTCCAACCCTGACTGATACTATGATACTATTATTATTGCCTTAGTCCAGCCCTAGCAATGACACTCATGACTGTGACAACTTTATTCCTCCATCTTCTTCAGCAGAGGTTTTGTTCCTTTGCCCATGACCTGGAAGCCATGTAGAACACTCTGTATGAATGTGTATTTACTTGCTTAAATGCCTTGGAGAATCTCTTGTGGATGGCTTGCAATAGCACATCCTATGCTTCCAATTCCTGTCACAAAAATTAATTGATTATTGATTCAATCTGCAGAAGAGCCTTTTGGGGATGTCTGAATGTAAACAATCTTCTTTTGTCTCAGTAGTACCTTGAGTTATTTACAGAATCACGGAATTGTTGGGATTGGAAGGGACCTCAAGGATCATTTAGTTCCAACCTGCCTGACATGGGAAGAGACACAGAATCACAAAATCACCAAGGTTGGAAGAGACCTCAATGATCATCAAGTCCAACCTGTCACCACAGACCTCATGACTAAACCATGGTACCAAGTTCCATGTCCAATCCCTGCTTGAACACCTCCAGGGATGGTGACTCCACCACCTCCCTGGGCAGCACATTCCAATGGTGAACGACTCTCTCAGTGAAGAACTTTCTCCTCACCTTGAGCCTAAACTTCCCCTGGTGCAGCTTGAGACTGTGTCCCCTTGTTCTGGTGCTGGTTGCCTGGGAGAAGAGACCAACCCCCACCTGGCTACATCTTCCCTTCAGGTAGTTGTGGAGAGCAAGAAGGTCTCCCCTGAGCCTCCTCTTCTGCAGGCTAAACACCTCACACTAGATCAGGTTGCTCAGAGCCACATCCAGCATGGCCTTCAAAACCTCCAGGGATGAGGCTTCCACCACCTCCCTGGGCAACCTGTGCCAGTGTCTCATCCAGTACCAGAACAAGAGGACACAGGCTCAGGCTGCGCCAGGGCAGGTTTAGACTGGATCTTAGGAAGAAGTTCTATACCGAGAGAGTGATTGCCCACTGGAATCATCTCCCTGTGGATGTGGTGGAGTCACTTCATTGGAGGTGTTCAGAAGAGGCTGATGGGGTGCTTGGTGCCAGGGTTTAGTTTTTATTTGTTTAGGTGGGTTGTATTGTACTGTATTGTATTTAGGTGGGTTGGATTTGTTGATGGGTTGGACGTGATGATCTTGAAGGTCTCTTCCAACCTGGTGTATTGTATTGTATTGTATTATCCCCCTCATGGATAAGAACTTCATGACATCCAATCTGATTCTATATCTGATTCTACTCACTTTTGGTTTTGCTCCATTTCCCCTAGGCCCATCACTACCCAACACCACAAAATTCTGTCAGTTAGACACTTCTGCTGGCAACTTGCTGTTACCAAAAAAAAAAAAAAATTAAAAAATAATTAGTAAAAAGTGAAAAAAAATTAAGAAATAAATAGAACCCAAGCCTGCCTGACCTGCTGGGGCTCTTGGAACTGTAGCAACCACAGTAGAGATACACACCAAGATATTTAATGCATAATAAAATGCCACCTTAATATGATTTATTGCCAAGGAAAGCCCTGTGCAGAAGCTCTCAAAGCAGAAACCCAGGGCCAGCAGTGCATCAGAGACTTGGGAGAGAGAAACGGTTGTTGTTTCTGAATGGGATGGTCACATGAGGGAAGAGAGGATTGCATGTGGAAGGGTGAAGGGGAAGTGGGTGAGCTTGTGATTTACAAGGCTTGGTCATTAGCTCAGTAATCCTTTTGGTTTCACTGCAGAAAAAGCACCGCATCCCAGAATGTTAGGGGCTGGAAGGGACCTCAAGAGATCATCCAGTCCAACCCCCCTGCCACAGCAGCATAGTTTCATAGTTTCATAGTTTCAGTCAGGGTTGGAAGGGACCACAAGGATCATCTAGTTCCAACCCCCCTGCCATAGGCAGGGACACCCCACACTAGATCAGGCTGGACAGAGCCTCATCCAGTCTGCTCTTTAAACACTTCCAGGGACGGGGCCTCAACCACCTCCCTGGACAACCCATTCCAGGGCTTCACCACTCTCATGGGGAAGAACTTCTTCCTCATATCTAGCCTGAATCTCCCTACCTCCAGCTTCATTCCATTCCCCCTACTCCTATCACTACCTGAGATCCTGAGAAGCCCCTCCCCAGCCTTCTTGTAGGCCCCCTTCAGATACTGGAAGGCCACAATGAGGTCACCTCGGAGCCTTCTCTTCTCCAAACTGAACAGCCCAAACTCCTTCAGTCTGTCCTCACAGGAGAGGTGCTCCAGCCCTCTGATCATCCTCGTGGCCCTTCTCTGGACACCTTCCAGCACCTCCAGATCCCTCTTGTAATAGGGGCTCCAGAACTGGAGGCAGTATTCCAGGTGGGATCTCACCAGAGCTGAGCAGAGGGGGAGAATCCCCTCCCTTGCCCTGCTGGCCACACTTGTCTTGCTGCAGCCCAGGCTCTGATTGGCTTTCCGGGCTGCAAGTGCACACTGAGAGCTCCCTGTTGAGCTTGTCATCCACCAGCACCCCCAAGTCTCTCTCCCCAGGGCTGCTCTCCAGCCAGTCCCTGCCCAGCCTGGATTTGTGCCTGGGATTGCCTCGACCCAGATGCAGGACCCTGCATTGGTTTCACTGCAGACAAATGTGTTAACAAGTTGCCAGAACTGTTCTGTCATCGTGCCTGATGCTCTTTCAGGATGTGCACTTCAGTAACACTTGGGTCTCTGAAAGACAGAGTGAGGCAGCAAGGTTCATTCCAATGCAAGCTTAGCTCTTCCTCCTGGGATGGGCTTTAATCATGTGGAGTTGTCTGCTGGTATGCAGGGACAAAATTCACACTTGGGGAACCTTTTTGTTGTTGTTGTTAAAACTTCTTCTTTTGAGCTGCAAAGCACAGATTTTCCCACCAAGCAAAATGATCATCATGGAAAGATTTCCTTGTAATGGCCACCATTGTGCTTTACTTGATGAAGCATTGATGGGCTTGCTCTTGTTGCATGGAGGCAAAGCAAACCATGAACTGCAGTTGTGCATTATGAAAGATTTATGGAAATTAAAGGTGTTTTAAAATCCCTTTCTTTCACCACCACCTCCCCTTTCCCACCCCTTTTTACACCCCACCCACTCCATTTTCCCCAAATCCCAGAGCACCTGGGCTCTGTTTGGGTCTCCTCCCCACCAGGTGTGGCTGCTTGACCCTCCCCACCCACTCTCCTTTATAATCCCCCCCAGGAGAGGCAGAACTCCTAAGCTGAGCCCATCTGGGCTGAGGATCCTCCTCTGATCCCTGGTGAGTGCCCCTGGTGCACACTGGGTGATGGTGGTGGTGACAACAAAGGCCGGGGGGCCTGGTGGCCCCCCGGTTAGGTAGGGATATTGTTGATGACCTCTCTAATATCATCCATGGGGGCTGCACTGGTTTCCTTACTGAGGCTGAGCTCCTCTGTGTGGTGTCTTGGCTGGTTGAGGCTCTTGCCCCTGGTTCTAGGATGGGTGCAAAAATGGTGGTGGTGGAGCAGGAGCTATTTAGGCTGAATGGAGGAAGGTGCAGAGGGAGCAGGAGCTGCTTTGGGAAGATTAAGGGGAGTGGTGGTGAGGGAGCAGGGGTTTTTTAGGCAGGGAGGAGGAAGGGGTTGAGGGAGTAGGAGCTGCTTTGGAAAGATGAAGGGGAGTGGTGGTGAGGGAGCAGGGGCTGTTTAAGCAGGGTGGAGGAAGGGGTTGAGGGAGCAGGAGCTGCTTTGGGAAGATGAAAGCTGGTGGCCAGCAGGCAGAGTGGTTAAACAAGATTTTAGAGGCCCCTTCCAACTCTGGTGATTCTATGATCTAGCTCTCTTGCCATGGTCAGGGACACCTTCCACCAGTCCAAGTCAGCATCTTTAAGGGCATATTGTGTTTTTTTACTGTACATAGGAATCAAAGCATCATATGGTGGCTGTGAGGAACTGATGGGTTTGGATTTGAAGCTACCTTCTATTGAAAAGAAGGTCATTTGTATATTGATGTAAGAAATGAAATGATGACATGAAATTCAGGAGTGAACAAAAACTCTTGGCTTAAGAACCATTTAAAAGCCCACTGAATTTATGGAAAGGGTTTGGCTATTTCAATACTATTGCTCAGCAAAAGTTAGTCTTTGCCTGAAGCATAGGTAGTGGAAACACTGAAGTAAAGTCATAGCTCAAAGACAGGTTCTCTTACCAATATATTAAGTGATGTCACTTGAGAGAGAAAATTCCATAACCCATGCCTAACTTGGCAGCCTGACTTGATAAATTTTGATTCAGGAACAAGGGTAGGAAGGATACTCTAGGAGAGTTGGGCTAGATGATCTTCAGAGGTCCTTTGCAACCCCTACCACTCCCTGATTCTGTGACAGGAATTTGTGCTTCCAAACACACTGAAATATGGAAATAAATTGTCTTGTGTCTACTGATGTACTCTGCAACCCCCACACACCCCACCCCCACCCTGAAATATGTCCACTTAAAGGTGACTATTTCTCTGGAGGTGTTTAAGACCAGGCTGGATAAGGCTCTGGCCAGCCTGATCTAGTGTGGGGTGTCCCTGCCCATGGCGGGGGGGTTGAAACTAGCTGATCCTTGTGGTCCCTTCCAACCCTGACCAATACTACTATGATTTCAGCAACTAATCTCAAGATTGTCCGAGTCTTCTACTTAAACAGATTTCCTTTACAAGCCTTCATAGTACCTCAAAAATCAAGTTTGGCTTCTGAGCTAGAAAAATGGGAACTGCCTTCATAGTTGAACAACTTGTTTGAGTTCTGCTGTGCCTCTGTAAGAAATGAAGGTAAACATGTAGAAAAGGAGAGTTAATTAATTTGCTTCTCTTTTAGCAGCTCTTAGCGGGTTCAAAATGAAACATGAATGGTGCCACATCCAGCTGGCGGCCAGTCACTAGTGGTGTGCCCCAAGGATCAGTGCTGGGCCCCATGCTCTTCAACATCTTTACTGATGATCTGGATGAGGGCATTGAGTCCATCATCAGTAAATTTGTGGACAACACCAAGCTGGGGGCAGGAGTTGATCTGCTGGAGGGTAGAGAGGCTCTGCAGAGGGACCTCGACAGGCTGGACAGATGGACAGAGTCCAAGGGCAGGAGATTGAACACATCCAAGTGTTGGGTTCTGCACATTGGCCACAGCAACCCCAGGCAGTGCTAAAGGCTGGGGTCAGAGTGGCTGGAGAGCGGCCAGGCAGAGAGGGACCGGGGGGGGCTGGTTGATGGGAGGCTGAACATGAGCCTGCAGTGTGCCCAGGCAGACAGGAAGGCCAATGGCATCCTGGCCTGGATCAGGAACAGTGTGGCCAGCAGGAGCAGGGAGGTCATTCTGCCCCTGTACACAGCACTGGTTAGGCCACACCTCAAATCCTGTGTCCAGTTCTGGGCCTCTCAGTTTAGGAAGGAGGTTGTCTTGCTGGAACGTGTCCAGAGAAGGGCAACAAAGTTGGTGAGGGGTTTGGAACACAAGCCCTATGAGGAGAGGCTGAGGGAGCTGGGGTTGCTTAGCCTGGAGAAGAGGAGACTCAAGGGTGACCTTCTTGCTCTCTACAACTACCTGAAGGGAGGTTGTAGCCAGGCAGAGGTTGGTCTCTTCTCCCCGGCAGCCAGTACCAGAACAAGAGGACACAGTCTCAGGCTGCGCCAGGGGAGGTTTAGACTGGATGTCAGGAAGAAGTTCTATGCAGAGAGTGATTGCCCATTGGAATCAGCTGCCGGTGGAGGTGGTGGAGTCACCTTCATTGGAGGTGTTCAGGAGGAGATTTGATGGGGTGCTTGGTGCCATGGGTTAGTTGTTTAGGTGGGTAGGATTGGTTGATGAGTTGGACGCAATGATCTTGAAGGTCTCTTTCAACCTGGTTTATTGCATTGATAAGAGAGACTTTATCACTACAGGCTTGTGTTTCAAGCCTCCCTTCACCTGCAATTGAGAGTTTGCACATGTGTGGAAGGTTTGGGGCTTGTATTCCAGCACCTCTTATAAGTGCCAGCTGAGGTTTTCAGTCACAAGTCTCCTTGTAGAGCCCAAGCTGCTCTCTTTATTTCAAACCTTTTATCCACACTTCCAGCACACCTTGGAGATTGATAATTTGGGACAGAGTAGTTCCAGTTATGGAGATGAACTACAGCACAGGAAGTTCCATCTCAATATGAGGTGAAACTCTTACTCTAAGGTTCACAGAGCACTGGAACAGGCTCCCCAGAGAGGTTGTGGAGTCTCCTTCTCTGGAGGCTTTCAGGACTCTGGATGTGTTCCTGTGTGACCTGCACTAGATTTTATGGCCCTGCTCTGGCAGAGGGTTTGGACTTGATGATCTCCAGAGGTCCCTTCCAACCCCTAACATCCTGTGACATGCAGCAATGCCTTTGCTCTGTATCTCCACATGGATTCCTGCTGGTATCACAAAGGACTGATGATAAAAAGGGAACTGGCCTGTGAAACAGGTGACCTAGCTACAGGTGCTAGCCCAAAAAGAGCCACAAAAGCAACACTACTGGTAGTAACCTTCATGTAGAGACAAGATGTCAGAAAGAATGTTCCGTGACTGCCAAAGAGAGGTTGGGGTGAGGTGGGGGTTGGTCTCTTCTCCCTAGGATCAGGTGATAGGAGAGGAAATGGTCTGAAAGTGTGCCAGGGGAGGGTTAGGTTGGAGATCTGGAACAGGCTGCCAAGGAGGTGGCAGAGTCCCCATCTATGGAGGTGTTACAGAGATGTGTGGCCATGGCACTTGGGGATGTGGTTTGATGGTAGTGGTGGAACTGGGTTGAAGGTTAGACTGGATGATCTTGGAGGTCTCTTCCAACCAAAACAACTCTGATTCTATAACTCTGTGAAAATACCTCTGGAGCCAGGTTGAAAGCCACCAAAACTGTACCACAGCTGAGGAGATGATGTGGCCCCCTGCCCTTTCCAGGTGCTGAGGCTTAACACACTTGCAGCCAGAGTTTGTGGTGAATGGTCCAGGGGAGTTTCTGTGGCTCTTTGTGTGCAGTAGGTGTCATTAAAACCTCAAAATTTGCTGTCCTGCCTTGGCTCTAGCACTTGGGTAGCTACAGCTCCCAGGCACAGCGTGGTAAGGCGGTGACTTGGTGTGGCAGTTTGTGACTGACTTAGGAGGCACTGTTTTTTCTTCAGAAAAGAGCTGCTCTGGGAGGTCATGGTAGCTGCAGGTCTGTGTGACCATACTGTGTCACCTAGACCTGTAGAGCAAGAGGAAGAACAAACAAACTTGCCTGCCATGGTAACTGGTTTTGGCAGCACCTCAAGAAGTTTCTCTAGTGGCTAAGGTTCTTAGCCATGTGGACAACCATTTTTCTGTTCCTACTTGGGTGAAGACCTTGGGACCTTGAGGCATGCCTCATTGTCTGTGAAGGGGGGGGATCCATGTGGTGCTTGGGTGCTACAGGGATTTCAAGTTGCTAGGTCTCTTCTTAGCACATATGAGCAGAAGGATTTGGAGGGGAAGGTAGTGCTAGTGAGAGCCATTGATCATGAAATGTGTTGCATCAACTCATCAGAGGCAACCTGAGATGTCAAATTGGATTGGAAAATAATTGTGCAGAAATATCTTATCCCAAGTGCCTTCTACTCCTAACACCTTTTAATAGTAGAGATGGGGTGGAGGGGGAAATGGAAGAATTACAAATGAGCAAGGAACTAACAGGGTAGGATAGATCAGATGGTGCCTGTTTTTATTGCCTTCAAAACATGACTTTTACTGTTGGGTTGCCTACAAGACCCACAATCCCAAACCAGAGAAGCTGTTCACTTTTTTTTTTCTTTGAATAGAGTGACTCAAGAAACATGATGAAAGATACTGCTGCAGTAGGTAGAGGTCTGAATCAGAAGATTTGGCTGAATCCAGAATTAAGAGGTTTTACCCCGCACAGCAGACCTGAATAGTCTTAGAACTGCTGCAACTCCTGATGAATGCAGAGGGATATGCTGATCTTCTCTTTCTGTTTGCAGGGGAATAACTTCAAACTGTGGTACAGGAAGTTCAGCTTGGATATTAGGAAGAAGTTTTTCACTGAGAGGATGGTCAAGCACTGGAACAAGCTTCCCCAGGGAAGAGCCCATGGCACTAAGTCAGATGGTGTTCAAGAAGTCTTTGGACAACACTCATGGATCTGTGATTGAATTTTTAAGTTGCCTTGTGTAAAGTCAGGAGCTGGACTTGCTGATCCTCTAGGTCCCCTCCAACTCAGGATATTCTGTGATGCTGTGTAATCAATCAGGTTGGAAGAGACCTCCAAGAGGATTAAGTCCAACTGATCACCCAACCCTATCTAATATAGAACTAAGCAGGTTGGAGAAGACCTTTGAGATAGAGTCCAACCTATCACCCAACACCATCTCAACTAAACCATGGCACCAGGTGCCTCATCCAGTCTCTTTTTAAACACTTCTGATGATGGTGACTCCACCTCCCAGGGCAGCACATTCCAATGGCCAACCTCTTTCTGTGAAGAACTTTTCTCAGATCAAGCCTAAGCTTCTTCCTGTGCAGCTTGAGACTGTGTCCTCTTGTTCTGGTGCTGGTTGCCTGGGGGAAGAGACCAACCCCCACCTGGCTACAACCTCCCTTCAGGTAGTTGTAGAGAGCAATAAGGTCCCCCTGAGCCTCCTCTTCTCCAGTGTGAATACCCCCAGCTCCCTCAGCCTCTCCTCACAGGGCTTGTGCTCCAAAACCCTCACCAGCTTTGTTGATGTTTCTTCTCATGCTGGCATTTCTTTCTATTTGGAATGATGCTTTGTGTGCTCAAACCTCCCAAGTCCTGAGCACAGACACTGACTGTGGCCAACAAATGGGGCTCTTTCTGTGTGTGCAGGCCTGTAACTCAGCTTATTGAATGACAAGCTCCCCTCCAATTTAGATCAGTCTTACAATGGTTAAATCACAAACCTTGTGTCCACTAGAGGTGCTTAACAAAAAAAGGGCATAAATTAGTAACCTACTTCTTTTGTACTGTCTCTGTCATTTTTCACTCAAGCAAAAGTGAAAATCCCAAGCTGTGTGGTGCAGCAGACAGGCTGGAGGGAAGGGATGCCATCCAGAGGGACCTTGACAGGCTGGAGAGGTGGGCACAAGCCAACCTCATGAGCTTCAACAAGACCAAGAGCAGGGTCCTGCATCTGGGTCAAGGCAATCCCAGGCACAAGTACAGGCTGGGCAGTGACTGGCTGGAGAGCAGCCCTGAGGAGAGAGACTTGGGGGTGCTGGTGGACGAGAAGCTCAACATGAGCTCTCAGTGTGCACTTGCAGCCCGGAAAGCCAATCAGATCCTGGGCTGCAGCAGGAGAAGTGTGGCCAGCAGGTCAAGGGAGGGGATTCTCCCCCTCTACTCAGCTCTGGTGAGACCCCACCTGGAGTACTGCCTCCAGTTCTGGAGCCCCTATTACAGGAGGGATCTGGAGGTGCTGGAAGGTGTCCAGAGAAGGGCCATGAGGATGATCAGAGGGCTGGAGCACCTCTCCTATGAGGACAGACTGAAGGAGTTGGGGCTGTTCAGTCTGGAGAAGAGAAGGCTCCAAGGTGACCTCATTGTGGCCTTCCAGTATCTGAAGGGGGCCTACAGGAAGGCTGGCAAGGGATTTCTCAGGTAGTGATAGGACTAGGGGGAATGGAATGAAGCTGGAGGTGGGGAGATTCAGGCTGGACGTGAGGAGGAAGTTTTTCACCATGAGAGTGGTGAAGGCCTGGAATGGGTTATCCAGTGGGTGGTTGAGACCCTGTCCCTGGAGGTGTTTAAGCCCAGGCTGGATGAGGCTCTGGCCAGCCTGATCTAGTGTGGGGTGTCCCTGCCTATGGCAGGGGGATTGGAACTAGATGATCCTTGTGGTCCCTTCCAGCCCTGACTGATACTGTGATACTATGAAAATCCTTCTATACTGGTAGCAGAATTGCTTTTGCACTTTTGAAGCCTGAAATGCCTGCACTTCAAAGATTAAGCAAGTGTGGGATTAAAGACTGGCTCTTCTCAGTTCCTATAAGCACAATAAAAAATTAGTACAGAGGAGATCACAAACACTGGAGTAAAAGTTAGCATTTACAAGAGCTGCAGTGAAAGTAGATTGCGCTGGGTTAGGAACTGGCTGGAGGGCTGTGCCCAGAGAGTGGTGGTGAATGGTGCCACATCCAGCTGGCAGCCAGGCACTAGTGGTGTCCCCCAGGGATCAGTGCTGGGCCCCATCCTGTTTAATATCTTTACTGATAATCTGGATGAGGTGGTTGAGTCACTTATCAGTAAAATTTGCAGATGACACCCAGTTGGGAGCAGGTGTTGATCTGTTAGAGGGTTGAAGGGCTCTCCCAGAGGGACCTTGACAGGCTGGACAGATGGGCAGAATCCAACATTCAATGCAGTGCTACAGGCTGGGGTTGGAGTGGCTGGAGAGCTGCTAAACAGAAAGGGACCTGGGGCTACTGATTGACAGCTGGCTGAACACAAGCCAGCAGCATGCCTAGGTGGCCAAGAAAGCCAATGGCATCCTGGCCTGCATCAGGAATAGTGTGGCCAGCAGGAGCAGGGAAGTCATTGTGTCTCTGTACTCAGCACTGGTTAGGCCACACCTTGAGTAGTGTGCCCAGTTCTGGGCTCCTCAGTTTAAGAAGGACATTG
Source organism: Colaptes auratus (assembly GCA_015227895.2). Lineage (NCBI taxonomy): Eukaryota > Metazoa > Chordata > Aves > Piciformes > Picidae > Colaptes > Colaptes auratus. The sequence goes on along the minus strand of CM037632.1, from coordinate 5,609,123 downwards.
AGATTCTTGAATGTGTCCAGAGAAGGGCAATGAGGCTGGGGAGAGGCCTCGAGCACAGCCCTGTGAGGAGAGGCTGAAGGAGCTGGGATTGTTTAGCCTGGAGAAGAGGAGGCTCAGGGGAGACCTTAATGCTGTCTACAACTACCTGAAGAGTGGTTATAGCCAGGAGGGGGTTGATCTCTTCTCACAGTCAACCAGCACCAGAACAAGAAGACACAGTCTCAATCCATACCAGGGGAAGTTTAGACTGGAGGTGAGGAGAAAGTTCTTCACAGAGGGAGTTGTTAGCCATTGGAATGTGCTGCCCAGGGAGGTGGTGGAGTCACCATCCCTGGAGGTGTTCAAAAAGGGATTGGACATGGCACTTGGTGCCATGGTTTAGTAGTCATGAGGTCTGTGGTGACAGGTTGGACTCGATCTTTGTGGTCTTTTCCAACCTTATTGATTCTATGATTCTACCCTGGTGCATCTACTTTGCCTGTAGCTTACTGGTTTGCTGGAAGTCTAAAAAGATTGCTCCTGAATGGTTAGCAATGTGGTGTTTTACATGGAATTTGAGGAACTGAAGTTGTAAAAAGCTGTAAATATCTGATGTGTTGGGGGGGGAGTGAAAACTGAATGGTACTTTTCCTATAGCAAAATTAGAGGCATCAAATAATTGAGAGTGTGATTACAGACCTGAACTCCTTGATGGCTCACAAAATTCCAAGGGGTCCAGGAATGACCTTTTCCTGTGTCAATTAACCATGCAGTCATGTGGTAACATTATTTATGTATTAAATAAAAGTATCACTCATGATCTGGCAACAGAATGTGTAAATTCTTCCTCTCGTTAGCACTTGGTTTAAAATGAGTTTAGCTCACAATTAGAGACTTGGTCGGGGTCAAGTTCATTTTTGTGAAGCTCCAAATGCTACTCATTCACTAGGTGCAAATCCTGTTGTTTACAGGACTGCTTTTTACATGTCAATTAAATACAGTGTGAAAATTAGTTGTTACACCTACTAGCAACAAACATGAGAAATGAGAAACACTATAAGCAGTTGCTTTTGACAATGAAGTAGAAATAGGAAAGTAAGTTTGCACCCCAGCTTGCTCAGAATATGAAGGAAATGCAAACTAGCTAGGCAGACTAACTTCAGAATTCTTTGGGGGGGAAAAAATTGCTCCTTGATTCATGCAGTGTGAGAAAGTTACATATCTTTATTCAGCGCATATAAGATCAAAGCTGCTACAATTAATTACAAAGTGAGCAGTAAATTACTGCACTCTCCATTCTCTCACGGCTATCTCCACCAAAGCCAACATGTCTTTCATGCCTCGTTGTTGCACCTTTGAACTTCTTTACCACAAGCCTTCTTTTCTAAGCAGAATCGATCTGCTTTTCTTTTTAAAGGAAAAAGCAAGGGAAAACATCTGGTGGAAGGGCAGAGGACAGATTTAAGGGCATAAAGTTTAGGTGAGGTTGTTAGAAGGAAACATCATCTTTATGCCAACGCACCAGCAAGTCTGGGTTACAAGGAGGGTCCTTCCCATGCTCTTCATGGTCTCTCTCCATCCCTTGAGTCCCCAGGCGAGCCTTCGCCAAGTCTCCATCCTTCCTCGCTCGCTGCTGCCTCCTGACTTCCAGCACGCAGGTGTTCTCGGTACCGCGGCCGCCACCCTGATCCTGACCGACCCTTTTTTCTCTCTCGGGCCCGCACCCCTTGCTCCAACTCATCCTCTTTTTGAAAAATCTCTACGTTTTCCATGGAATCTTACACCCGTGAGCCTGCTTCCCGCCTATAGGCCACCCCCGAGGCCACCTCTTTGCCTGTGTCCCGCTCCCCTGCCAACGCGAGGCCAAAGGCTGCGGCTCCGCTGGGCGCTCGCAGTCCATGTGTGCGGCACACTGGATCGGGGACTCGGTAACCGTCACACGTCCGGACGGGATGCGGCAGGGCACGGGGCACCCGCGGTGCCAGAGCTTGTCCGCAGGGCATTTGTCGCGGCGGTGGCGGGCCGCTCCTTCCCCCTCCTCCGCCTCGGCCTCTTCGCCGCCCGCCTCCCGCGGAGGAGATGCTGCTGCAGGCGGGGGGCGCTGCTCCTTACGTCAGGAGGTGCGGCTCCCCCGGTCCGGTGCTGCCCTCCCCCTTCCTCTCCCCCCGCCGCTTTTATGTCTGTCTTTAAACGCCGTCGCAGTGAGGCTTGAGCACATGTGCCTGCCACCGCCTGCTCGCCGCTGAGCCCCGCCGGAACGGCCGCGCTCGCCACCCCTGGCCCCTCATTCCCTCGCTTCCCGCTGCTGGCGCCTAGCGAGCCCCGCGGGAGGAGGTAAGGCAAGGGAAGGCGGCGGCTAGGGCAGGCGGCGGCTGCGGAGGGCGGGCGAGCGAGCAGGGCGCCGCCACGATTCCGCGCGTTCCCAGCTCAGCCGTGCGACCGGCGCCGCATGGGGAGCATGGCCGCCCCACCGCCTCGCTTGTTCAGCCGGGCGGGCGGGCAGGAAGGGGCAGGGGGTGCGAGGAGGAGGGGGTGGGGGGTGTCCTTTTCCGTCCTGTGTACGCTTTCCTGCGGGGAGCATGGGGGTCCCTCCCCCCGCGGGGAGGCTGCCTTCGCCCCGGGGCCAGCATCTTGCTCGCAGCGAGGGGACCAGCCCCACGGAAGACAATAGCGAGCGCCCGCTGGAAGCCGCCCATGTGTTTTAACTCGGCAGTATGTTAAGAGGATGTACGGGGCTGTTTTAAGAATAAAGGGGGGAGGTGGGGGGGTGGTAGGGAATTTGCATCCTTTTGCTACCATGAGTTATAGAAATGTCATTAAAAATCTCCCGCGTGTTGTTTAAAGCACGTTAAATGTATGTGCAGCGCATGTTTCACGGGGAGCGGGCCCGAGGGCCGGCTCCATCGCGGGAGTGGAGCACCGTGTTGATGCGCCTCCCTGCGCGGCTGTCTCCGGGCTGGCAGGGAGCGGGACGAGGCTCGCCGTTCCGGCAGATGAGGGAGGGAGGGAGCGGGAACATCGCCAGTTGCGCCGGGAGCGGCCCGCGGGCGCCCATCCCCGCCTGGTGACGGTGGCAGCGTGCGAGGCTGAGTCGCAGCAGGGCGAGGGCTGCGGTCGCCGTGTTCGATGGCTGGGTGGAGGAGGCGCAGGAGGTAGGTGGGGAAGTCCCGCGGCTGCCCGGGCCCCGCATTGTTGCTGCGGAGCGTGGGCGTCGCCCGGCGGGGGCCGGCGCGGTGCCCTCCCATCGCCACCAACCGCATCCTTCGCCCCACGCCGGCTGGAGCGGCCTCGGTGGGCTGGGTGCTGGGTGCACCCTAGTGTCGGCCATGTTTGGGTGGGAATGGTGATGAGGACCTTTTCTCAACCTTTGTGCGTCTTGGATCTATTTCCTCTTCATTAGATGCACCCCCTTGTGTACTACGGCACATCCACAGGGTAGACTCTCTGGACTGTACCTGCAGTTTCCCCCCCAGTGATTTCTTCATTTCCCCCCCGCCTCCGCTCTTCAATTTCCGTATCAATTCTTTTTTCCCATGCCCATATTGGCTGGGGTTTGTGCCGGTTTTGCTAGTATTAGATCGAACTGGTATGTCTGTGCTTTTCTGGGTGGAAGTAAATGAGATGATTGAAATCTGCCTGCGCAGTCACGCTGACCTACCCCACGAGAGGTTCCATTTAAGTAAATCACGCTTTGTTTTATTTGGAAAAGGTGTAATCAAGAGCTCATCCTCAATCAGCCATTTTATTTTCCGTGAGGTATTGCTACATAATCAGCTCACTGCTGGAGGGTTGATTTCTGAGAGAAGCCTAATTGTTTTTCAACAATGTGTCAACATCAAACATGCCACTGACATACTCTAGGATGTGGATCCAAATCTCTTGTTTCTCCCTGCAAAGGAAGTATAAATGAAATGATGATTTTGTTGTGTCATGTACATGTGCACTGGATGTATTATGCAAACAGCTTACTCTGATTAAAAAATTATGACTATATCCTCTTCTTGTTTTCTTTTTTTTTTCCCAGTAGTATGCTTCCTATTATCAACATCTCATTAAAAAGGAGACTTATAAGAAATACTTAGGAAAGATTGCTTAATTTTGTCTCGACTAATAGACAAGGTGCTGGCTTACACACAGACCATATCAAGAGAAGGATAGACTTAAAGCCTGCATTTGGTGCATATCCAGCACTCCCTTCGGGCTCAGCTCGGATTCAAAACCCAAAACTGCCCTTGGTTTTGAAACTGAACCGTTTGATAGCTGTTCAGATGTGCCACCAACAGTGAAACTAAGTAAGTGAAACTGCTAATCATTTTTAAACTAGTTTTGCAGCACAGCCTGATTCCTGTTGACCTTTAATATCGTCATCCTTACAGTTTTCTTTTTTCTTGTGGGCAAGCGAGAAACTAGTAGTGCAGATGAGAGCCATGTAGACTGAACAGCTTTGTCAGCCCTCTTTTCTCTGCTGTATGTTGCCAAACTTTTAAAATGTTGCCTTTATCAGACAATTAAACAACAAAAAACCACCCCAAACCAGGCTATCCAGAACCACAATATCTACTAATTACAGCCATTCCTTTTGTGTTGTTGGGATATCTCGGCGTCATTGTTGCTCAGGTGGCATGGAATCATTTTGGGAGTATTTATGGTAGGATTGTAATTTTTTTGGAAGACTGATTCATTTGTTTGTTTTTAATACTCTAGTGTACAACCAGGAGGGTCCACAACATTAAGGGACACTCTAGTGTACAACCAGGAGGGTCCACAGTATTAAGGACACGTCCACCCGGCCCCTGCCTGCTTTCTGCTGTGCTGCTGTTTTGTGCATATCAAGGAATGATGTTCTTGCTCAAAAGACAAAATGGCTTGATTTTGGAAGAACAGTTTGGGGTCCTTTGCTCATAAAGTTTATGGCTTTTCTGTGGGACATTAAGGTCTCTGAATTCTCTCAGTTGATTGCAGAATGACTTTTATCCATCGGCAGGTGGGCTCCCCAAATTTCTGCAGTTCTCTTCTTCCTTGAAATTTGATTCAAAGTGGCCTTGCCACTACTCAGGAAATAATCCAGAATGATTTAGGGGGTGGAAAACAAAAATCTAAGAATTATAACTGAGCAGTATTCTGCTGGAGAGCTGGATGCACAATACCTGACAAGCCCATAAGAAGTAGCGAGAAAGAGCAATGGTAGCTGCCAGAATGGTTGCTCTAGGCACTGGCCGTAACTGTGCTGAGCTTCTCCGAAGCCTACGCTGAAGCAGAGGTCTTCATTCTTACCCTTCAACTGTACAACTTACTGTTAAATCTTCAAAGGTTCCTAATTTTCTTCATGGAGGAAGGAAAGAAAAAGGTTCAGATAATGCTGTGAACAGCAGTGGCTCGAATCTTAACGGTTCCAGTAGTCTTTATTTCCCACATTGGGGAAAATATGGGTTTTGCTGCTGACAAATGGTATTATTTTTGCATTTCAAGCTTGTGCTGCAGTGCCAGTGATTCAGCACACTCTTCTTCAGCCAAGATGGAGAAGGGATGAGAAACTGGAATAGGATGTTTATGGTCTTAAGAGTTTCTATAGTGGAGTTGATGTTAATCATCTTCTTTTTAAAGGCAGAGATTTACTGCAACGTAACTCATGAAAGCATAATTGATACAATGAAGTAATCACTTGAGGAGAAGGAAGATGTCTGCTGATAGATCTGTGAACAGTTCAGCCTCTCTGATTATGTATGAAAAACAGACAAAGAGGTAATCACACAAATTCTTCTCGAGGACAATTTGATTTGCTTACTGATCCATTCAGAAGCCAGAGAATAAAAGTCTCAGAGCCACGAAGTAATGTCTTAACTTTTGGTACCTGATTTTTTTGCAACTTAAATAACTTCAGTACTTCAATTAAATATTTAAGCATACTTCAATATCCTTTCACTTCTCAGAAGTGTGATCAGATTCTGTGGTGAAGTTGTCATTCTGAAGTAGCTTGCATGGTTTGTTTCAAGTTGCCAGCAGCTCCAGCTTTTGAGCTTGACCAGTCAAGGGTGGAGTATTGTCAGAGCTGTCCAGATTACTTCACTTGGCTTCAGATGGAAGAGTGATAACGACAGGATTTGTTCCTTCAGTGAAGTACATACAGGAAAAGACTGCAGAATAAGTGATATGTTTTCTCCACTTGAATAAGAAATTGTAGTTGGCACATCATGTAGGTCCATGAAGTATTTCAGTGATGATTAGAGGGCTGGAGCACCTCTCCAGACTGAACAGCCCCAACTCTCTCTGTCTGTCCTCATAGGAGAAGAGAAGGCTCTGAGAAGACCTTATTGTGGCCTTCCAGTATCTGAAGGGGACCTACAAGGAAGCTGGGGAGGGAATTTGTAGGGTGTAAGGACTGGGGGGAATGGAACAAAACCAGAAATGGGTAGATTCAGATTGGATGTTAGGAAGAAGTTGTTCCCCCATGAGGGTGGTGAGACACTGGCACAGGTTGCCCAGGGAGGTGGTGGAAGCCTCATCCCTGCAGGTTTTGAAGGCCAGGCTGGATGTGGCTGTGAGCAACCTGCTGTAGTGTGAGGTGCCCCTGCCCATGGCAGGGGGGTTGGAACTAGATGATCCTTGAGGTCCCTTCCCACCCTCACAATTCTATGATTCCATGTTGATTTGTGAGCAGAAATTACTGAGGAGTCTGTGAAGGCAGGTGAGAAACTATGACAAGACCAATAAAGTCTTTAGAGATCACATGCAATGAGAGGAAAAAAGTACTGACATTCAAAAGCTCTAGGTTGTAACTTTCTTAGGTATTTCTGCTGTGATTTGGAAGAAGTCATACAAATACTTACAATTAAATCTATTGTCAATAATTCTGAGAGAGAAATCCTGCTTTTTTTTGGGGGGGGGATAAATCATTATGTTTGTTTTATAATAGCATGAAGTATTATTCTGTAACTAAAATGTAAGGAGACTAGTCTGGAAGGGAAATTATCTGTATTTGAGACTTTGCTGGGTCTTGATGTAAGGTAAAACCAGGAAGAACATTTTTTAGGGTCTGAGGAGAAAAATGTCCTAGTAATGTGAAAGAGATGTAGGTGTCACTGAAGTCTGTATAACTAGCCATATGTGTAGCAGGAGTGAATTTACACTTGCATCTTTAAATAGTTTTGCTATAGTCTAAATAATTTCATTGTATAGAGACACTAGAATGAAAAAAAAAAAAAATTAACTTTTTTCTCATGCTTTGAAGTCTCCTATGGCCCAAAGATCTCTTAGTTTTTTGCAATGTAACGTAGTAGGTCCAGTTTTGGGCTCCCCAGTTCAAGAGTGACAGAGACCTGATGGAGAGAATCCAACAGAGAGCCATGAGTCTGGTTAGGAGCACCTCCTCTGTGAAGAGAGACTGAGAGCCCTGGGGCTGTTTAGTCTGGAGAAGAGAAGGCTGAGAGGGGATCTGATCAATGTCTATCAATAGCTGAGGGGTGGGTATCGAGTGGAGGGGGCCAAGCTCTTTTTGGTGGCACGCGGGAATAAGAGAGCAATGGATACAAACTTGAACAGAGAAATTTCACTTCAGCATGAGAAGAAACTTCTTTCCAGTGAGGGTAACAGGGCCCTGGAGCAGGCTGCTCAGAGAGGTTGTGGAGTCTCCTTCTCTGGAGACTTTCAAAACCTACCTGGATGCATTCCTGTGTGGACTACCCCGGGTGATCCTGCTTTGGCAGGGGGCTTGGACTCTGTGATCTCTGGTGGTCCCTTCCAACTCTAATGTACTGTGATAATAGAGGCATCAAATAAGCTGATACTTATTTACCTTATGATTTTTGTCCAGTTTTCCTGGTAGTAGGAGCAAAATCTTGGGAAAACAGACTGAGCTTCATGTAATATCAGAAGACTCTGATACATGTAACATGCATTGACATGTCATTAGCACATCTCTGAAGAATGCAGAGAAGGATATGTTTCATTGCACAGAACATAATTGTCTTTCATTACAATTAAATTAAGTACCTATTGAATCTGTATCTATTACTGACTAGCTGTATTAAACTAGTTAGGGCAAAATGCTGGATCATGGAGTTCACCCCAAAGAGCAAGCATCCTAAGGGGCTGCTTCAGTAGGCAGATAAAAACGGGCTTGACTAGGCAAAAAGAAGGCTAGGGTGCATATTCTTATTTCCGCCAAAGAACACAATGCTGCATTGCAGCAGGAATTCAGCCTGTGCACCGAGTACTGTAACACAGTGTAACTTGCTGAAATAATTATCTGTACACAGATTCCCCCACTGATAGCCATTCTTCACAGTCACAGTACTCCCACGAAATCTGGTGTGCTCCTGCAGTCGTCTTTCTCTCTTTCTCACTCGAATGTGATGGTCGTAGCTATCCCCCACATACTCTCTGCACCAGCGGCCTGATTCCTTTTTAGTAGACCCAGAGCCATGCTTGGCTTCTGAAATGTTGGGTTCCCTTTTTCTGTGTTGGTTGTTCCCATCATGCCTTCTTGTGCTAAGCTCAAAGACTTGTATTTGAGATGCACTTCATGGGTTTTATTCATGGTGCAAAAAGCTCCTCTACACTGATTTTGTGTCTAGTTCTCATCCAGTGATTTCCTTTCACTGGAAGCTTAGGCATAAAAATCAGCCCAGATCGCTTATGGACATCTGCCACGGTGAAAATCATGGCTTCTAGTCTTAGCAGTCCTCTGCTGGCTCATGCTGGTTTCTTCACTGGAAGTCAAGGTGGAGATTTCATGAACCAGGAACACGGGATGTGAGCTTGTGGGGCTGGACTGCTACACTGCGGTACCACAGCCTGCCTTCAAAGCAGAGATTCCAGCCGTGTGAGCTGGCTGCAGCTTCGTATTGCATGGTGCTACTCCCACAGCAGCATGTTGGTGTGTGAACTGCTTCACTGGAGAAGAAAGCAGGAGTTCTGAAGAACAGAATGTATTAGGATTTGAATGCTTCTGTCAAATTACTATGTTTTCATCAGATGTAAAAGTAAGGTAATAAAAGAAATAAAGTACAGTGTTCTGGAAAAGAATGGAGGACCTTTTCCTATGGAAAAATCTACTTGATTTACTAAGTTGTTTCCAGCTGACTGTTGGTTAATGTGGTAGAGTACAGCCCTTTTTTCCATGGGCTTTTCAGAGAGGAGAGTTGGTTTTGAGGAGGAATACAAACATACATAATTGTGTTTTAATTTGTCAGAAAAGCATTGCTGAATGTTCTTTAACACCGAGTTGCTGCAATGTTATTGTGGGATGGTTTAAACCTGAAATTGCTTTATCCATGGCTTTAGCTGCCATTGCTGTAGCTGCAAATAACATGGTGCAATTGTACTCAGGAATTCATAAGCAAATAAGGGGTTTTGGTGCCTCTTTTTCTCAGCAGTCACCATCCTCATAACTTCATTGCTCACTGCTCAACTATGCACCTAAACATGAGCCAGCAGTGTGCCCAGGTGGCCAAGAAGGCCACTGGCGTCCTGGCCTGCATTAGGACTAGTGTGGCCAGCAGGAGCAGGGAAGTCATTGTGCCCCTGTACTCTGCACTGGTTAGGCCACACCTTGAGTCCTGTGTCCAGTTCTGGGCCCCTCAGTTTAGGAAGGACATCAAGACGCTTGAAGGTGTCCAGAGAAGGGCAACGAGGCTGGGGAGAGGCCTTGAGCACAAGCCCTGTGAGGAGAGGCTGAGGGAGCTGGGGTTGTTTAGCCTGGAGAAGAGGAGGCTCAGGAGAGACCTCATTGCTCTCTACAACTACCTGAAAGGTGGTTGTACCCAGGAGGGGGTTGGTCTCTTCTCTCTAGCAACCTGCACCAGAACTAGAGGACACAGTCTCAAGCTGCACCAGGAGAAGTTTAAGCTCAAGGTGAGGAGAAAATTCTTCACTGAGAGAGTCATTCACCATTGGAATGTGCTGCCCAGGGAGGTGGTGGAGTTGCTGTCCCTGGAGGTGTTCAAGAGGGGATTGGATGTGGCACTTGGTGCCATGGTTTAGTCATGAGGTCTGTGGTGACAGGTGACAGGTTGGCCTCGATGGTCTCTGAGGTCTCTTCCAACCTTGGTGATACTATGATTCTGTGATTGTTGTCTAGTAAGTGGCTGTATATTGGTTTGCAGATCTGTCTGACAGAGAGCCTGGCATGAGATTCATTACCAGTGTGACTGAGGGGAAGCAGGCAGTGTTGGACACACCCAGTCTAACTCCCTTACTAGGCATTATGTAGAAGAAAGATTGGCAGAAAAGGGCATGCAACCATTTTTTTTTAGTGTATCTCTTTTGGTGTTTCAAATACTGAAGTTCCTTTGAGTCTTACTGCAAATGCTTGCAGCTTGGTCAGTGGGGGCTTTACAGGTTTTATCTCTTGTGCCAGCATTTCTGAATGCTAGCCTGAAGCTGAGGTAAAAGTTGTATAGCAAGCCTAGATCTCCCAGGGAGCTAATTTGGGTCTGAATTCTCTGTTGCAAGGGATTATTATTGCTTAATCTGCTAATAATGTGGCAGCCTAATCAGGTTACTTTCCTTCAATGTGCTGATGCATTAAGGGTTGATTATATTTCTGTAGAAGAAAATAACAAAATTCCCCACTGTGTTCTGAGAAAGTAACTTTGGGTCTGCAGTTTGCTTGATGTGTCGAAGACAGCTCAGTGTTTTCTCTTTCACTATGAGTAAGAGAGGTTTTAATATACCAAGGACAGTATGAGTAAGACATCGTAAAAATGTCTGATCATCTTCAAAATGATGATGATCAAAGGGCTGGAGCCCCACTCCTGTAAGAGACAGGCTGAAAGAGTTGGTGTGACATATTCATGCTAAAGAAAAGAAAGCTCTGACAGGACCTTACAGACAGCTTCCCAGTACTTAAAGGGGGCCCTGGAGGTATTCAGAAAAGGGTTGAACGTGGCACTTGAAGACATGGTTTAGTTGTCAGGAGGTAGAATAGAATAGAATAGAATAGAATAGAACTAACCAGGTTGGAAAAGACTTTCGAGATCATTGAGTCCAACCTATCACCCTACACCATCTAATCAACTAAACCATGGCACCAAGCACCCCATCCAGTCTCTTTCTAAACACCTCCAGTGATGGGGACTCCACCACCTCCCTGGGCAGCACATTCCAATGGCCAAGCTCTATTTCTGGGAAGAGCTTCTTCCTAACATCCAGCCTAAACCTCCCCTGGTGTAATAGGTTGGACTTGATGACCTCTGAGGTCTTTTCCAACCTGGTTGATTCTGTGATTCTATGGGGAGAGGGAGTCTTTATCAGGACCTGTAGTGACAGGCCAAATGGTCTTAAATGGAAAGAGAGTAGGTTTAGGTTAGGAAGAATTCTTTACTGTTGCAAGAGACTAGAACAGGTTTCCCAGAGAAGCTGTGGATATTCCATCCCTGGGAATGGTCAAGGGCAGTTAGAATGGTGCTCTGAGCAACCTTGTTTGGTGAAAGGTCCCCACTATTGCTGGAATTAGATGACCTCTAAGGTCCATTCTAGCACAAAGCAATACTCTTCTCACTGAACCCCAATTCAATTTCTGATAAATTCCTTCAAACAATACAGATGCTTCTCAGGTAAGTTCAAAAGATTAATGTTTAGGTATTTTTTTAAGAGATTTGACATAAGGAAGGGGAATATCATCTTCTATTTTGTTCATTTCAGTTGTGGGAAAGTCCAGAGAAATATTGTTTTCCTCAATAAATGTGATAATAAAAACTTCCCTTTGTTTGTCTTCAGCTGACACATGACATCATTTGAATTAGGAAAAAAAGGATGAGTGAAACTGCCTGGAAAGCAGAGTGAAATCAATTGGTCAAATTGCATGATCCAGATCATGGGTAGGAAACAAACCCTAAACAAACAGTACAAAACACAACCCCCAAGCAAACGGGTTAAGTTATATTTTAGACCTTTTAATCCAAAGTGATGGTTATATCTAAAAGCACATTACATGGTCTAGTAGGCATGAGGTCTTGGGTGACAGGTTGGACTTGATGATCTTTGAGGTCTTTTCCAGCCTTGTTTATTCTGTGATTCTATACAAGATTTAGAACTTGTGAGGTTAAAATTACTCCAGTAATGGCTGAGTCTACAATAGTGATTTTGGGAAGTCATTAATAAAAATAGCTTGTTAAGTAGATACTTTTTTTAAGGATACTTCAGAGAAACAGTCCTGATTTAATAAGAATAGAATGCAGAATACAGAATTAACCAGCTTGGAGAAGACCTTCGAGATCATCCAGTCCAACCTATCACCCAACACCATCTAAGCAACTAAACCATGGCACCAAGTGCCTCATCCAGTCTCTTCTTAAGCAGCTCCAGGGATGGTGACTCCACCACCTCCCTGGGCAGCACATTCCAATGGCCAATCTCTCTTGCTGTGAAGAATTTCTTCCTAACATCCAGCCTAAACCTCCCCTGGTGCAGCTTGAGACTGTGTCCTCTTGTTCTGTTGGTGTTTGCCTGGGAGAAGAGACTAACCCCCACCTAGCTACAACCTCCCTTCAGGTAGTTGTAGAGAGCAAGAAGGTCTCCCCTGAGCCTCCTCTTCTCCAAGCTAAACACCCCCAGCTCCTTCAGATGCTCCTCATAGGGCTGTGCTCCAAACCCCTCCCCAGCTTTGTTGCCTTTCTGTGGACACATTCGAGCAACTCAACATCTTTCCTAAACTGAGGGGCCCAGAACTGGACACAGGGCTCAAGGTATGCCCTGGCCAGTGCTGAGTACAGGGGCAGAATGACTTGCATGCTTCTTCTGGCCACAGTTGCTGTATCCTGTCACATAATGCTGTATTGCTGCATAAGGCTCTGTAGAAGGTAGCTAGTAATGAACTAACTGAAAGAGCAGTTTAACAGAATTTGACATGAGCTTTCCTAATTATTGTTTGATGCTAATGAGTAACTTAAACACTGGACTAGACCCAAATGATGGGGGAACTTTAAACAACATTTCTAGACATTTAGGTGTTTCCCTATTCAGTCTTCACTTGTAAGCATTCATATCTAGACCTAGCTTAGAATCATAGAATCAATAAGGTTGGAAAAGACCTGAAAGCTCATCAAGTCCAACCTGTCACTCAACACCTCATGACTACTAAACCATGGCACCAAGTACCACATCCAGTCTCTTTTTGCACACCTCCAGGGACAGTGACTCCACCACCTCCCTGGGCAGCACATTCCAATGGCCAACAACTCTCTCTGTGAAGAATTTTCTCCTCACCTCGAGCCTAAACTTCCCCTGGCACAGCTTGAGACTGTGTCCTCTTGTTCTGGTACTGGTTGTCTGGGAGAAGAGACCAACCCCTCTCCTGGCTGCTGCCTCCCTTCAGGTAGTTGTAGAGAGCAACTTAGTAGCTTGGTGTCTGCCTTCTCTGCAGGTTTCATTTGGATCAAAGAGGGAGGCTTCTGCAAATAGCTTGGAGTGTGTTCTGTAAGTCCTGCGCATGGAGCTTCTGGACCCACACTTTGGTCGTAGTGCCTGGTCTGATAGGATTCCTCAAGTTTTTGGGTACTCACTCCTTTAGTGCAGAGATCAAATTGTTAATTCCAGCAGTTGGAGATCACATGTAGGTTTGTGATGTGTCTTGAAGGACTGTCCTGCATTCCAGTTGGAACCCAAAACCTCTCTGCTGAGCATGCCCCCTGTGTTTTCTCAGGCGCCGTTAACTACTACAGGTCTGTGCAGTTACAGTGCTATGGGTAACACCCAGCTTAATGGAAGGTTAATGAAGGGGGAATGAATATGATACTGTGCTGGGAATAAAGGTATCAAGCCAGCTTATTTTGCAGTGTAGTAATGCAATGTTTAATGCATGACTTGACGGAATGATGCAATTTCTGTTGGAATTGACTCATCTACGAGAGTTCCAGATAAATCATACTGCTGTGCTGCAAGTTACTGAGTCTCAAACAATTAGTACAGGTATGACCTTTTAAAACATTTTAAGAAATAGTGATAGATGCCTTGTGCTTTTTGGGCCAAAAATACCTTTTGCTTATTGCAGTTAGACAAAGATTTCAGACCTAGAGACCTTCAGAACTGTTGTAGTTTCACATGTGCAGCTGTTTTATTAAGTACAGAGAGAAACTGTTTAATTATGATACACTCCCTGAGCTTATTACTAATTAACTCGAATTTACATCAGTGGAACCAAAGGAAAAGTTTGAAATGTGACTAAAAGTAGTGGTTGAAGTACCAGGTGCTGTGGCTTGTGGTTCTAAAGCTACATTAGGACTGCTTAAATGTTTCAACCATGTGTTATAGGCATTTGCATTCTGGTTCTACCTAGATATCTCAGAGCTAAGAGCTACAGAACCATACATGAACTAGAAGAGGGTGTAGACCTTTGCAGGGTTTATAACCAAGAAGACAACATAAAAAGAGACCTGGACAGACAATGCTTAGCCTGAGTATATGGAATATGGTATTAGGATTTCTCTATTGTCTTAATTCTTTCTCCACGTTCTGCTGTTCTGTGTAGAGCTGAAGCATCTTTTTAAAGAGCTGGTATTAGTCAAAACAAAGCCTGGTACTAGTTCTACCACATACCTGAAGGAAGGTTTACAGCACCCTGAGCCCTTCTAGTGACAGTGGTGAGCACAAAGCATATCACAAGCCAAGGCTCTACTGTGCTTAAAAAATATGGGCTGACTGCCAGAGCTGGAGTTGCTGAGAGGAAGCAGTAACAGGAGGGAGAGGGAAAGTGAGAAGGCAGTGACAGGAGTCTAGAGAATGAATGAAAAGAGCTTATGATGGAGTTCAGTAGGCAACTAGAGTGAAGGTCAACTTCCAAATCCTTGGAAACTGCTGAAGAAGGTAATTGTCAGCCACTAGGCTGGTGATGCTGTGGTGACAAGAGGTTGTAGTTCTGTTGTTGTGAAGTCTCAACTTGATAAGCTGTGGGCTGGGTTCCAGTGCCTTCTTTTCTTCTGGACTGTCACTGAAGCAGCCAAGAGTTGCTGGATCTCTCAGTGACTGTGCTAACAGTCCGGTAGTAACTTGCAGTTCTCAGCTGTGTGTGGGTTCATTAGAACATGGTACAGCCTTCATCCTGTGGACCAGATGCTGCACAAACTCCACAAGCAAAAGCTGAAAGATCTCCATATATGTCGGAGTAATTTCTGCTTCCCATCAGTTAGCAGTCCTTGATTAGCCTTCTTGTCTTCCCTCTTTAGGGTTTTCATGAGGCTTAACACATAATCTAAATCCCTTTTAAGACTCTTAATTGTGCAGATGGCTTTGCCCTACTAGTTTTATGCCATGTGATTAGTGAAGAATTTCTCAAAAAAGGCATTTCTCCCCCAAAAGTCTTCTGGTTACCTTAGTAAGGCAGCTGCAAGCAAGTCTGTCTGTCTGCCTTTGTAAATGATTCATTGTGTTGAACACGTATTCAGGTGCAGGCATTTTTTATGTCTGTGGAAACATGTTTGAAACAGCAGCTTCAGTTACAGCTTTCCAGATAGGTTCTTAGAAATAGGAAATACATCAAAGCTCCTAAGAGGTGAGCATCTCACCTTTGAAAATATGGTTGTGGTTATATAGGCTGTGATGAAGGAAAGATGTTGAGTTGCTGGAACGTGTCCAGAGAAGGGCAACAAAGCTGGGGAGGGTTTGGAGTACAGCCCTATGAGGAGAGGCTGAGGGAGCTAGGGTTGCTTAGCCTGGAGAAGAAGAGGCTCAGAGGAAACCTTACTGCTCTCTACAACTACCTGAAGGGAGGTTGTAGCCAGGTGGGGGTTGGTCTCTTCTCCCAGGCAACCAGCACCAGGGCAAGAGGAAACCATCTCGAGCTGCACCAGGGGAGGTTTAGGCTGGATGTTAGGAAGAAGCTCTTCACAGAAGGAGAGCTTGGCCATTGGAATGTGCTGCCCAGGGAGGTGGTGGAGTCACCATCCCTGGAGGTGTTTAAAAAGAAACTGGATGAGGCACTTGGTGCCATGGTTTAATTGATTAGATGGTGTTGGGTGATACGTTGGACTCAATGATCTCAAAGGTCTTTTCCAACCAGGTTTATTCTATTCTATTCTATTCTATTCTATTCTATTCTATTCTATTCTATTCTATTCTATTCTATTCTATAATAATTCACCCTTGATCTTGAAGCATTAGGAGTCTCCTATATATGTAAATGTTCATTGCTGCATGACTCTGAAATGATTGGGAAAATGTTACCTGCTTTGTTTAAGATATATTTTTAATGAATTTAAGTCTGGCTGTTAAGTCAGGAAGTAAATGTAGCTGGCCTCCCAAATTTTATGTAAAGTACATAGCCCTATATTATGCCTGGTAAGATGAATCTTGTTATGCCCTCAAAATATGAGCAATTAGACTATCAATCTTTAGGAAATTACCCAAACCAACCCAAAACTATCAGCAAGCAAGTAAGTATGTTCTATGTAAATCTTTAAGACCAAACATTGGACTTAATTCCTACAATTTGTAAGTGATTTAGCACCCACTTCTAACTAGAGAAGAGCAGATTTAGATTGGGCATCAGGAACAAGTTCTTTACCCTGAAGGTGGTGGAACACTGGAACAGGTTGCCCAGGGAGGTAATTCACAGGATGTTAGGGATTAGAATTGAGCTCTGGAGACCTTCAAGTCCAACCCCTCTGCCAGGGCAGGACCATGGAATCTAGCACAGGTCACACAGGAACACATCCAGACAGGGCTGGAAAGGCTCCAGAGAAGGAGACTCCACAACTCTCTGGAGAGCCTGTTCCAGTGCTCTGTGACCCTTACAGTAAGGAAGTTCTCATGTTGAGGTGGAACTTCCTGTGCTGGAGTTTACATCCATTACCCCTTGTTCTGTCACAGGGCTTGGAGACATTGAAGGCGAGGCTTGACAAGACTTTGGGCAGCCTGATGTAGTTGAGAATGCCCCTGCTTACTGCAGCGGGGGTTGGACTAGGTGACCTGGATATTAGGAAGAAATTCTTCGCAGAAAGAGAAGTTGCCCATTGGAATGGGCTGCCCAGGGTCACTGTCCCTGGAAGTGTTTAAAATAAGACTTGATGAGGCACTTGGGGTGCTTGGTGCCGTGGTTTAGTTGATCAGATGGTGTTGGGTGGTAGGTTGGACTTGATCTCAAAGGTCTTTTCCAACCTGATTAATTCCATGATTCTGTGACCTTTGGAGGTCCCTTCCAACCCAAACCATTCTGTGATTCTGTTTTTTTTCCTCCTCTTGTCAAATCATGGAGATGAGAAACTTGGTAAACTAAAGCATATGATTTCTATTTTTTTCCCCTGCATAGTGCTGTAATATATTTTTTTTTCCACAGATCCTTTCAGTAGAACAACCTTCTAGAAGCAGAAGTCCTTACTCTTGATTCTGTGGTATCAAAGACTCCTCAAGCACCATCTTCAGGCTGTTTCTTCAGTACTTTTGGCCAGAGGGAGAGTTTTCTTCAGCACTTGTCCATCTCTGAACTTGGCTTCTTACTGTTTTTCTTGCATTACAAATGCCTAAGAACAGCAAGGTAGTGAAAAGAGAACTAGATGATGATGTCATTGAGTCAGTTAAGGACCTTCTTTCTAATGAAGACTCTTCAGATGATGCCTTTAAGAAGAGTGAACTGATGGTCGATGATCAGGAAGAGAAAGACACAGATGTTGAAGAAGGCTCAGATGTAGAAGATGAAAGACCTGCTTGGAACAGCAAACTCCAATACATTCTGGCCCAAGTTGGATTTTCAGTGGGATTGGGGAATGTGTGGCGCTTCCCATACCTGTGTCAGAAAAACGGTGGAGGTAAGTCTTGTGGGAGCTAGCTGTAGCTAAATGGTGAGGCTGACCTTATTTCAGAGTGGAAAGAAACATCCATAGTAAAACCTGCTTCAGCATGTCAGGGTTCTCTTTCAATTTCTGCCAGAGCCTATGAGGAAAACCACATACTCTTTTTATTTAGAGACACATCAGCTAGAAATTAGCAAGTAACAGCAGCAAGTCTTACAAGATTCCATTTCTACATTTAAGGGGACAAAGTTCTTGATATGACCCTAACTAGTGGCTAAGCGAAACACTGAAGAGGCAGAGTTATTTAGGACGTGGCTATTATTGTGCTAGAGTGTTCTTTACAGTGCCTGGACAATAAATCCAAGACATTAAATCTGATCCACTTGAAATCCACTTTAAATACCAAAGCAGTTTTCAGCTTTTATTATTTGCACCTCAACTTTTTAATTGCTTTTAGGTCCTAGGCTACTTAATCACAATTTACTTTCTGGAAGAAGAACAAAATAATGTGGGAGCAAAAAGGATATTTTATGTTGGGTGGGTTTTTTTTGCTGATAATGAATACTTTTAAGTCATTACATTAAGGGAATGCATCTGTTTTGTGCTGTTACACAGTTAAGTACTGTCCTAAACAATGAGTTACTCTTCTCTTAGAACAGTAACATCAAGCTGTTTGGTAGCTTTCCATTTATGGTCTTGAATGTGGTATGAAGTAGGGAGCTGGAGACCTTCCTTCCTTGGTGAAAGATCTGCTTTATCCTATGCTCTGCTGTACCTTACTGTACTCCATTCATGCACATCCTGTCATGTGTAATGACTTAGTTGAAACCAAAACGCACCTATCACTTTTAATGGTAGGAAAAGAGAATCTGTACCACAAAACAGAAAAGAAAGAGCAATGTTTTTATTCCTGCTGGACTTTAAATACTGAATGACAAAACTGATGTAATTGAGGAGTGTAGAAATGAGCCTAGAATATAATCAGTGTATAATTCTGTAATTTATTTGGTGGAGTTTTTTTGTTTCAGGCAGTTCAAGCCTGGTGGGGATTGGCCTCTTCTTCCAGGCAACCAGCACCAGAACAAGAGGACACAGTCTCAAGCTGTGCCAGGGGAGGTTTAGGCTGGATGTTAGGAAGAAGTTCTTCATGGAAAGAGAGATTGGCCATTGGAATGTGCTGCCCAGGGAGGTGGTGGAGTCACCATCACTGGAGTGTTTAGGGAGAGACTGGATGAGGCACTTAGTGCCATGGTTTTGTTGATTAGATGGTGTTGGGTGACAGGTTGGACTCGATGATCTCCAAGGTCTTTTCCAACCTGGTTAATTCTATTCTATTTCTATTCTGTTCTCTCTCTTTTGAAAAGCCTGTGTTTAATGTAGTATTACTCATTTTTGCAAGCCTGTTAGATTCTCCTTTGAATCAACAGAAAAGATCCCTTGGTGTTCTTAAGCTGTTGGTTTCCCGTTGTTAGGTGCTTTTAAAGTTACTGTGCCAGTGAGTGTGGATTTAATTCAGCTAAGGTATAAATGTATTAATTCTTTCACATTTTAGAGAAAAACCCTTCAACCCACAGGGATAATGGCATTTCATTAATCAAACTTGAAAAAAAACATAAATACAGAGTTATTTCAGGTTGAAATGAAATGTTTTGTCCTGGGCTGTTATTGCAGGAACTTGCATGTATAACATAGCCTCTGGGCATAATGTTTTCTGCATGTAGGTGAAACAAGGATTTGTTTGGCTTTTAACAATCATTTTGTACCATTTTAGCAAAGAGCAGCCTTCAGAGCAACAGAGAAAAGCAAGTGGTCATGAGAGCTAAAGCTTTCTTGGGTTTCAGATTAATTGTAATGCAAGATGGAGAGGGTGGCACAAAACAGTGAAATGTGTGGAGTCTATTGGTGCCTGTGCAGATTTGACAGGTAATACTTAGGAGTGGGTAAAAGAATAGGAGAAAGGAGGGAAAGGTTCAAATGGATGGTGGAAGAAAACTACACAAATTTTACATGGGGTTGCAGTTTTTTGCTACACATTATTTCCTAATGTTTCATTCTAGGTAAAATTAGAGAGTGGGTTTCTGCCACCCACTTACAGAATCACAGAATGTACTTGGTTGGAAGAGACCTTCAGGATCATCCGGTCCGACTTCTGACCTAGCACTGAAGAGTCAACACTAAACCATGTCCCTAAGCACCAGGTCCACACACTGCCTTAACACCCCCAGGGATGGTGATTCCACCACTGTCCTGGGCTAGACCATTCCAATGTTTGGGAACCCTTTCAGTGAAGAAATAGGTCCTGACATCCAGCCTGAGCCTCCCCTGGTGCAGCTGGTAACCATTTCCTCTGGTCCTGTCACTTGACGCCAAGGAGAAGAGGCTGCCCCTTCCTCCCTCCAACATCCCTCCAGGTAGTTGTGGAGGGCAATGAGGTCTCCCTGAAGCCTTGTCTTCTCCAGACTGACCAACCTCAGCTGCCCCAGATACTGCTTGCAAGCCATGTGCTCCAGGCCCTTCTCCAGCCTCATTGCCTTTCTCTGGATGTTCTCCAGTCCCTCAATGTCCTTCCTGTAGTGAGTGGCCCAGAACTGAACACAACACTTGAGATGTGGCTTCACCAGTGCTGAGCACAGGGGGATGATCACCTCCCCATTCCTGCTGGCCACAATATTTGTCATCCAAGCCAGGATGCCATTGGATTTCTTGGCCACCTGGGCTCACTGCTGGCTCATATTCATTCAACTATCAACCAGTACCCCCAGGTCCCTCTCCATGGTGCAGCTTCCCAGCCAGACATCCTGAGGCATAGCGTTGCATGGGGTGCTTGTGACCCAGGTGCAGGACCTGGCACTTGGCCAGGTTGAACCTCATGCAATTACTCTTTGCCCCATCAGTTTGACCTGCCTAGATCCCACTGTCCAGCTTCCCTCTAGCAATCTAAATATCAGAATTCTTCTGTAGTTTTTTTTCCCCAAGGACACTTTACTATAACTACCTGTTGAAGTCTGTGAGTATAAGGTAAACCCTTTCTGTGGATTTTCATTGAACTGTTTCAGTGCAGTGTTTGGCTAGATCCCCACACTCATTTTGTCCAAACATTTTTCATTCTGTTCTCTGTTTAAGGAACTTATAACTGGCAAATGCATTTGAGAGTATATCAAGAAGTCATAAATGAATAAACATACTTTAAACCAAAAGAGAAGTAAACACAGAGTTACTCATTGGTTTCCCTCACAGGTTTCTTCCAGCATTTAATGTTCCAAAGCTCCCAATAAATGAGAAGGCAAATCCTAACCATGCAGTAATCTTCAGTTTTGTCTTTTCTTTTTTCTTTAAAGCTTCTCTGACAAGAACAACAAAATTAACAGAATAAGCATAGTAAAGACACTGACAGGGTAGCTCAAAAAGATGTGAATTATTAGAGGATTTTATGGAGAGAAAAAAAAATGCTGATGGTTACCTCCCAGTTTTCTCTACAGGGATTTGGTTTGGTTTTGGCTGTGACCTGTAGTACGCCAGCACTCCTGGCTTGAGAGTTCTGTACTGCTTCTGTGATGCCATCTTTAAAGGTGTTTCATTCACTGCTATGCTGCACTGATGCTTGGACCTCCATAGGTATCTTTCCAGTCTCTGTTTCTGAGCCTGGTCTGTACTATCAAACCAATATCCTTCCCAATCTCTGTTTCTGAGCCTGGTCTGTACTATCAAACCAATATAATTTCCAATCTCTGTTTCTGAGCTGGTCTGTACTATCAAACCAATATCCTTTCCAATCTCTGTTTCTGAGTCTGGTCTGTACCATCAAACCAATTTCCTTTCCAATCTCCATTTCTGAGTCTGGCCTGTACCATCAAACCAATTTCCTCCACCTTATTTCTTGAGATCCGTTTTCCTGTTGTAATTCATATAAACTTAAAAACAATATTTAGAGCAAGTTCTAGTGTTT
Organism: Colaptes auratus; assembly: GCA_015227895.2. Classification (NCBI taxonomy): domain Eukaryota; kingdom Metazoa; phylum Chordata; class Aves; order Piciformes; family Picidae; genus Colaptes; species Colaptes auratus. Next base: position 5,587,475 of record CM037632.1, on the reverse strand, counting down.
TTTTATGTTCACCTAGGTTACAGCTAGATTAGGTAGATCTTCTTTGGCTTTTGCTCTTGGCTCTTTTCCAGAAATTGTTTGTCATGAAAGGGGAGAGAAGAGGCCAGTACATAGCTGGGATGAACTTCAGTTCATGTTGGAGAGGTAGCTGTGATGCAGAAAGTATCAAGAGAAAGGAAGGAAGCTGGGAGGAGACTGAGAACACTCCATTGTGCTTGTTTTCTTTCTCTGTGATGAGGGATGGGGGAAAGCAAAGGAGTTTCAGGCCCTGTGAATGAGGGGCTGGAGGTGTTCAGTAAAGTTTTGAGGAGCTCAGTATGTATACCTTTGCCACCTTTGCCTCCTTCACCTCTGTCCTCACCGTAGGTCTTTCTTACCCCTCATAGGCAATGCCCATTTGGCACTTCAGGCACCTCTTCCACCCATTGCAACTTAACAGATAAACCCCTTTTTCCTCCTTGATGCCTCCCAAAGGGTGTTTGCATTGGAACTGGGTGTGCTCTAATTGCACTTTAAAGATTTTCTATATTTATCATCCTTTCACTCCAGCAGTTTATTTATAACTCTTACCCTGGATGAAGACAAATATGTGTGTTTCTTCAGATAGGTGCAGTTCCTGTATATATAGCAATTTCATAACCTGTGTTAGCATGCATTAGGTTTAGAGCTGCCTCAGCTTCCTATGATTGATAGCCTTGGAAATAAACCACTCAGGTCTGCTCAGTCTTGCTATGAGGCTAATAAATAGTGACAAATGGAAGTGTATTTTCTGCTGTTCATTGCAGTCATCTAGTGAACAACTTGCATACCTTTCACTTTTTTTTCAAACAAAGGAAGTACTGAAAGTTTATTCTGTCTAGTTGTCATTTTCCTTGGTGATGAGCGGAGGTCAAATGGTTCCTTCACATATGGGAAGTAACAAAAGCAAGCAAAATCAGCTGTTCTGCTGGATTAAGTGATGTATGAGTGAGAGGTGTTATGAAGACAAGTGAACATACTTACCTAAGGGATGCTTCCAGTCTTGCAGCTGTTATTGGGAGTTTACAAAGTGCTGCACATCCAGGGATTTTGTGTTAGTATCATAGTATCAGTCAGGGCTGGAAGGGACCACAAGGATTATCTAGTTCCAAATCCCCTGCCATGGGCAGGGATATCTCACACTAGATCAGGCCGGCTCAAGCCTCATCCAGCCTGGTCCTAAACACCTCCAGGGTCGGGGCCTCAACCACCTCCCTGGACAACCCATTCCAGGGCTTCACCACTCTCATAGTGAAGAAATTCCTCCTCACATCCAGCCTGAATCTCCCTACCTCCAGCTTCATTCCATTCCCCCTAGTCCTATCACTACCTGATATCCTGAGAAGTCCCTCCCCAGCCTTCTTGTAGCCCCCTTCAGATCCTGGAAGGCCACAATGAGGTCACCTCTGAGCCTTCTCTTCTCCAGACTGAACAGCCCCAACTCTTTCAGTCTTTCCTCATAGGAGAGGTGCTCCAGCCCTCTGATCATCCTCGTGGCCCTTCTCTGGACACCTTCCAGCACCTCCAGATCCCTCTTTAATAGGGGCTCCAGAACTGGAGGCAGTACTCCAGGTGGGGTCTCACCAGAGCTGAGTAGAGGAGGAGAATCCCCTCCCTTGACCTGCTGGCCACACTTCTGATGCAGCCCAGGATCTGATTGGCTTTCCGTGCTGCAAGTGCACATTGAGAGTTCCTGTTGAGCTTCTCCTCCACCACAATCAAAGCACAGTCCACCAGAATCAAAGTGCAGTTGTAAAGCTGGGGGGGTGGGTGTTGAAATTACCCCCCAACTGATCAGAAGTTTTTAGAGTTAAGTACCCTGAATTTTACAGTGAAACACCAGCAGGTTGAACAGTTAAGTTCTTGCAGTCTTATAAAAATCACAGCAGCTATTGCTGAGAACTGCTGAGGAAATAATTTGTCAACTGTTGAAGTCTGAGCAGTCATTAGGAGCTACAGACTGTCTAACACAAGCAGAGTGGTAGCAAAGTAAGTGTTCCAGCACTTGAGTATGGAGTCATTGGCTTCATTCTGTATTGAGTATGGAGTCATTGGCTGGAGAGTGGCCAGGCAGAAAGGGACCTGCGGGTACTGGTTGATAGTAGGCTGAACATGAGCCAGCAGTGTGCCCAGGTGGCCAAGAAGGCCAATGGCATCCTGGCCTGCATCAGGAACAGTGTGGCCAGCAGGAGCAGGGAAGTCATTCTGCCCCTGTACCGTGCACTGGTTAGGTCACACCTTGAGTCCTGTGTCCAGTTCTGAGCCCCTCAGTTTAGGAAGGATGTTGAGTTGCTGGAAGGTGTCCAGAGAAGGGCAACAAAGCTGGGGAGGGGTTTGGAGCACAGCCCTGTGAGGAGAGGCTGAGGGAGCTGGGGTTGCTTAGCCTGGAGAAGAGGAGGCTCAGGAGAGACCTTATTGCTATCAGGGGCTGGAAGTGACCTCAAAAGATTATCTAGTCCAACCATAATGTTACCAAATGTAGAAATACTGTATTACCAAGGGAGACAATTTGCCAGCTAGCCCATTATGGTGCTTGGTTAAAGGGAAAAAAGAAGAAAAAAAAGGGAAAAAAGTAGAAATCAAAGCCATGCTCTACACATTTTTGACAGGCTCACAGGATGTCAGGGGTTGGAAGGGACCCAAAGAGATCGTGGAGTCCAGCCCCCTGCCAGAGCAGGACCATACAGTCTAGCTCAGGTCACAGAGGAACGCATCCATGCAGGCCTTGAAAGTCTCCAGAGAAGGAGACTCCACAACCTCTCTGGGCAGCCTCTTCCAGTGCTCTGTCACCCTTACAGTAAAAAAGTTCCCCCTTCTGTTGAGGTGGAACCTCCTGTGCTGCAGCTTACACCCATTGCTCCTTGTCCTATCCCAGGGAGCAAGTGAGCAGAGCCTGTCCCCTCCCTCCTGACCCCCAGCCCTCAGATATTTATAAACATTGATTAAATCCCCTCTCAGTCTTCTCTTTTCCTGACTAAAAAGCCCCTGGTCCCTCAGTTTTTCCTCACAAGGCAGTGCTCCAGTCCCCTAATCATCCTTATTGCCCTCTCCAGCAGATCCCTGTCCCTCTTGAACTGGGGAGCCCAAAACTGAACGCAGTACTCAAGATGAGGTCTCAGCAGGGCAGAGTAGAGGGGAGGAGAGCCTCTTCTGCTGAAAAACCCTGAGGTATTTTTTCTAGATTTTTTTTTTCCCTTCTGAAGTTGAGGTGAGGCTTTTTTTTTCATGCAGAAGTGTTTAAGGCCAAAATGCTACCCAAAAAGTGACTTCACAGTAGAATAATTCTGAAACTGTGGAAGGGAGACCTGGAGATCCTGAACCACACAGAATTGCAATGAGCAGATAGATGTAGCAGACAGTATCACTAACTGTAGGGTGATGCTCAGAGCCAGCATGTGTAATTTATTGTTCAAGTTCACAAATTACCCAGTTTTGTAACTCCAAGGACTTGTGCACTGGTGATTAAGAGACACGCTGAGCTGTTTCTGTCTTGATTCTATTATGTGTTATCTATCTATATTCAGGCTATCAGGGAGTGATAGGACTAGGGGGGAATGGAATGAAGCTGGAGGTGGGGAGATTCAGGCTAGATGTGAAGAGGAAGTTTTTCACCGTGAGGGTGGTGAGGCCCTGGAATGGGTTGTCCAGGGAGGTGGTTGAGGCCCTGTCCCTTGAGGTGTTTAAGCCCAGGCTGGATGAGGCTCTGGCCAGCCTGATCTAGGGTAGAGTGTCCCTGGCCATGGCAGGGGGGTTGGAACTAGATGATCCTTGTGGTCCCTTCCAACCCTGACTGAAACTATGAAACTATGAAACTATGTGGTGGAGTGAAGATGTCTTAGAGTTCTTGGAGATACATCTAGCTTCAAGGGAAGGCTGAAACAAAATGTGGTTTCATGTGGACTCCAGAGCACAGAAGCCCTGTGTGTAACAGCTGTATAATGCACAGTTGTATAACCCATCTATATCCAAACTCTATCACACTATTTTCCATTGTGTCCTTCTTCTGTGGCGGGGCACAAGCTCAGAATTGGAGCTCAGCAGGTTTGAATGATCAGAAGACCAGTGCTTAAGGTGCTGTGCACAAGCCCTGCAGTATTGAAGTGGACCTCTGCTGGCTGCTCACACCAGGGTTGTGTCATGTATGATGTCATGTGGAGATTTAACACCACGCTTATTTAACTCACTCAGTTGAATCTGACTGATAAATACATTGATCCTGCACCAATAAAACACCCACATCAGCCCAGTCTTTAAACATGTGCTTAACTTTGCAGCCTTGTGATTAAGGTTGTGGACTGGGACTCTGAAGAGCTGGGTTCAGTTCCTGCTCTAGTGCAGTCATCCAGTGGGATACAGGGTAAGTCACTTAGGCCCCAATTTTCTTGAGCTGTTTAGGCTTGTGTCTGCTCAGCTGTGCAACACCTGTCTAATTAAGACCTCAGGTATCATTTCCAGTAGTGCTGTATGACTAAAAACCACTTAGGTGCCGTTTTCAATTAGTTGCATGATCAGATTTTTACAGATAGTGCTGCCAAAGTTTCTTGTTTGCAATTTGAATTATCACCACACTAATCTCAACAGTGATGGTGAGGGAGTGCTGATGATAAACCGAAGGGTATTTGATGGTGTTACTCATCTTGCATATTCTGGAGACAGATAGTTCCCCTCCTTCTGGAATGTGGCTGTTACTCTGTTGCTGTTTTCCTCACATTTATTTCCTTCTGTTGTCTCTCCACAGCAAAAAGTAAGATCTTTATGTTCTTTCCATTTTATGCACGTGCAAAGTGAGCCATAAGAGGCAATAAAGTACTGAATGGGAATGTAGCTGCTACTTCAGTAGAAAGAATAGTTAAGCAGGCACTTCGTATTGTGGTGAAATGGGTAGACAGACCATGATGCTTGGCTCTGAGAAGACTATTGTGGCCTCAAAGCTGATAGATTGTTCAGAGCCTGGCAGAGAGCAGCCCTGAATAAAAGGACTTGGGGGTGCTGGTGGATGAGAAGCTCAACGTGAGCCACAGGAGACAATCCCATCCTGGGCTGCATCAAGAGAAGTGTAGCCAGCAGGTCGAAGGAGGTGATTCTCCCCCTCTACTCTGCTCTGGTGAGACCCCACCTGGAGCACTGTGTCCAATTATGGAGCCCCTATTACAGGAAGGATCTGGAGGTGCTGGTAGGTGCCCAGAGAAGGGCAACAAGGATAATCAGAGGGCTGGAGCTGCTCCCCTATGAGGACAGGCTAAGAGAATTGAGGCTCTTCAGTCTGGAGAAGAGAAGGCTCTCTGAGGAGACCTTATTGTGGCCTTCCAGTTTCTGAAGGGGGCTACAAGAAAGCTGGGGAGGGACTTTTGAGGGTGTCAGGTAGTGATAGGACTAGGGGGAATGGAGTAAAACTAGAAATGGGTAGATTCAGATCGGATATTAGGAAGAAGTTCTTCCCCATGAGGGCTGTGGGACACTGGCACAGGTTGCCCAGGGAGGTGGTGGAAGCCTCATTCCTGGGGGTTTTGAAAGCCAGGCTGGATGTGGCTGTGAGCAATCTGCTCTAGTGTGAAATTTCCCTGCCTGTGGCAGGGGAGTTGGACCTAGATGGTCCTTGAGGTCCCTTCCAACCCTGACAATTCCACGATTCTATGGTAGGTTTTGACCCAGTGCTGCTCAGATGGTATCACTGTATGTCATCACACCATGCAAATAAACAGAGGAGGAACAACAGTCTACAGGCTGAGGCAAATAAGATTACTATTCTTGTGTGGTCCACTAGTTGTTTTTCTCAGATTTTGTTTGTCTTTTTTTCCTGTTCTTCATGGAGTCAGGACTGTAGCTAGTTGTACTTTGTTAGGATCTTTTAAGGTCTTTATAATGGAAGATGATGTCCAATTTGTGCATATTCTATGAAAAGCAAAATAGGAATGGATGGCACCAGAAAATCTGAGGCCTCCTGCACAGCTTAGAGAAATGCAGCTTTTCTAAAAGAAACTGCAATCCTGCCTGCTAAGGATAGGAAATGGCAGTGGATTTCAATAGACTCCTTACAAAAGGCCTAGAAAGTTGATGCTGGATGAAGAATCTTGCAAAGTAGGAGTCGAGGATAAAGCCCAAATTGCTGTCCAAACTTTGCTCAGCTTCTCTCTCATCAGAGATGAATAAACTGATTATACAACTTAATAGCTCTGAGTCAAAGCTTTTGCAGTCTTTAGGTCTTTGCTTTAAAGCTTGCTTCAACATGCTGCAGTCTGCATCTCTCCAAGTGCTTTTCTTTAGCCTTACAATGACTGCAATCACAAGTCCTAAGCTCTTCCAGTAAGTTGGCCAGCACAGTACTCTATATTGTGGCACAAGGGCCAGGCATTAGAAAATTAGGTTCTGTGTTGCTAATTGATGATGTCTAAATGTTTTGTTATTTCTAGTACTAAATACTCTGTAGCAGCAAGGAGAAAGCTGGGCTCTGAACTTGTCAGTGTGTTTAGTGTAAGGATGTGTTTGCTGGCAGTTAGTTTTACTGACATAAATGGAGTTGCATCCTTAAGTTAGAATTGTGTTTGACCACTTCCTGGGAATAAGACCTTAAAAAATCAATATATATATGTCTCTGTGTGTGTATATACACACACACACACATATATATATGTAAAATATTCATATATCTATTTCAGCTGGGCAGTTTCCAGCCACTCTGCTCCAGGCCTGGGGTGTTCATGGGTTCGTTGTGACCCTAGTGCAGGAGCCAGCATTTGTCCTTCTTGAAGCCTCTACAGCTGACCTCAGCCCATTGATCCAGACTGTCTAGACCCCTCTGCAGAGCCCTCTTGATCTCCAGCACATCAGCACTGAGGTTGGACTTAATGATCTTTTTGGGTCCTTTCCAACCCCTGTGATCCTGTGAACACTGAGTTGATGATCAGGGGGCTGGAGCTCCTCCCCTATGAAGACAGGCTGAGAGAGTTGGGGTTGTTCAGTGTGGAGAAGAGAAGGCTCTGAGGAGACCTAATTGTGGCCTTCCAGTATCTGAAGGGGGCTACAAGAAAGCTGGGGAGGGACTTTTTAGGGTGTCAGGGAGTGATAGGACTGGGGGGAATAGATCCAAGCCAGAGGATGGGCGATTTAGAGTAGATGGTAGGAAGAAGCTTGTCCCCATGAGGGTGGTGAGACACTGGCACAGGCTGCCCAGGGAGCTGGTAGAAGCTTCATCCCTAGAGGATTTTAAGGCCACGCTGGATGTGGCTCTGAGCAACTTGATGTAGTGTGAGGTGTCCCTGCCCATGGCAGGGGGGTTGGAAGTAGATAGGCCTTGAGGTTCCTTCCAACCCTGACAATTCCATGTGATTCTGTGTGTGCTATATATATATATAAACTGAAGGTGAAGTAACAATTGCATTTTCAAATACATCTTTAAGTAGATTTAATGAGCACTGCAAGGTCTGGATCTACAGTACTCCCTTTCATTTCCACTTCATGTCTGTGATCTCTGTTTGGAGCCTGGGGCAACTGAGTCAGTGTGGTCAAGTCCAGTGACTTCTTCCACCCCTCCTCGTAAAGGCAAACTGAGGCCTGCATTCCTCTGCTATGGGAATAGAGAAGAAAGCATTAATGATGTCTGTGGTAGCATACCAATTGGTCTCTTTGGATTCCAGCTCATACTGGAGTTCCAACATGTCCGGTCCAGCTGCACTCATGGGTGGAGTGACCTTGTTCAGACCACAGAAGTTAGCTGTCACATGCCCTTCTCCATTTGGCTTTCACACAGGCCAAATTGGAGTGCTGAAAGATGATTGAGTCCTGCTGATGACTTTCTGACCTTCCAACTGATAAATCTGGGGTGCATTCAGAGGACTGTGTCCAGCAGATCAAGGGAGGTTCTCCTCCCCCTCTGCTCTGCCCTGGTGAGACCACACCTGGAATATTGCATCCAGTTCTGGGCTCCCCAGTTCAAGAGGGAAAGGAATATACTGCAGAAAGTCCAAGGGAGGGCTACCTGGATGATTAAGGGACTGAAGCACTGCCTTGTGATGAGAGGCTGAGAGACCCAGGACTGTTTAGCCTGGAGAAGACTGAGAGGTGATTTAATGAATGTTTATAAATATCTGAGGGCTGGGTGTCAACAGGGAGAGGACAGGCTCAACATGGAATGGGCTGCCCAGGGAGGTGGTGGATTCACTGTCCCTGGAGCTTTTCAAGAGGGGACTGGACGTGGCACTTGGTGCCATGGTTCAGTAGTCATGAGGTCTTGGGTGACAGGTTGGACTTGATGATCTTTGAGGCCTTTTTCAACCTTACTGATTCTATGATTCTATGAGGAGGAGCTTCTTCACTGTGAGGGTCACAGAGCACTGCAACAGGCTCTCCAGGGAGGTTGTGGAGTTTCCTTCTTTTGAGACTTTCAAGACCCATCTGGATGCATTCTTGTGCAACTTGTACTAGATTCTATGGTCCTGCTCTGGCAGGGGGGATGGACTTGATGGTCTTCAGAGGTTCCTTCCAGCCCCTGACATCCTGTGTTCCTGTGAATCAAGTTATGAATGGGCACCAAAGAGTCACAGTTGGTTCTGTATTGCCTGTGATGCATAGTTTGAGAAGCACCTGGCAGTTTCACATCCTCTGTCTCATGTTGTCCCACAGCTGCAGATTGATCTGAGAGTTCAGGCCTAATTGACAGCCTTAAGTTTTTCTCCATCAATTTCTACAGTTGCTCTTCCAAAAGCCCGTTTGTAACCCTTTGGGTCTTTGAAAGGCCCTTCTCTCAGAAAGTCAGTTCCCAAAATGCAAGGTGTTTCTGGTCCTGGTGCAGTAGTGTGTTTCTTCCACTTTTTCTCAGTTAAACTTATATCCACCTGAAACTCCAAATTCTTGCTCTCTGCATTGTGGAATTCCCCTTTCTGAGCATCTGAAGTGCACGCAGAGAAATCAACAGCCTGCTGAAACCACTTAAAGACTTGATGAAATTCAGAATGTTTTATGCACAATATGTTCTGTGTTTGCTTTATGAATTCAGTCTTTCTGCTGTGTTCCAAGGCAAGGCATGGATTTCTTTTAAGAGATGTTAATCCAGCTCCTGATGCTTCATTCTATTGCTAAAATGTTAAATATCCCAAATTGCACAGGAGCAAACCACTAGTTCAGGTAATAATTCACTTTCCACAAGGTTTGCCTCGATGGTACAGTGCTTTAGAAATTCAGTGCCTCTGGGGTTTTCATATCTTAGAAGATGTATAGCAAAGATTCAGGTAAAATTGCTCTTCATATCTGATCAAAAAGGCTCTGCAGTGGATGAGGCTAATTCAAACTTAAAGCTATTGGAAGATTTCATTCAGATTGAATGTTAGGAGAAAGTTCTTCACAACGAGGGTGGTGAGACACTGGAACAGGCTGCCCAGGGAGGTGGTGGAAGCCTCTTCCCTGGAGGTTTTGAAGGCCAGGCTGGATGTGGCTCTGAGCAACCTGCTGTAGTGTGATGTGTCCCTGCCCATGGCAGAGGGTTGGAACTAGATGAACCTTGAGAGCCCTTCCAACCCTAACAACTCTGTGATTCTGCAATTCTTAATGCGTTGTGTGAAGTTCTAATTCTTCTTCTGCTCTGATCTATACTTTGTTCCTTTTACAGGTGCCTATCTTGTGCCATACTTAGTCTTGCTACTGATAATAGGAATTCCCACTCTTTTTCTTGGAGCTCGCCGTGGGGCAGAGGATCCGCCGGGGGAGTATTGGCGTGTGGAATTATATCAGCCCCAAACTTGGAGGAATTGGATTTGCAAGCTGTGTAGTAAGTTTTTAACATTAATTGCATGGTTTGCTTTCAGTCTGCATGTATTGCTTAGGGTGGTGTTGGAAGCCTCATCCCTGGAGGTTTTCAAGGCCAGGCTGGATATGGCTCTGAGCAACCTGATCCAGTGTGAGGTGTCCCTGCCCGTTGCAGGAGGGTTGGAACTGGATGAATCTTGAGGTCCCTTCCAACCCTGACAATTCTGTGATTCTATGATTCACACTTTGTTTTAAAACAGAAAAAGGCCACTGATTTGTAGCTGGGCATCAAGGTCAGTTTACAATGTTTCAGAAGATCTCCAAACGTTTGTTGGGGCACTAAAAAGTGTTGGTACAGATGTGTCACTAAACCCAGGCAATCTGTGTTCTGTGATAACCTTTGAAATTTGGGCATTAAGGAGCAGAGTAGCCTTCTGGGGAAAAATTGCCTATAAAATCACAGAATGTTAGAGGTTGGAAGGACTTCAAAAGATCATCCAGTCCAACCCCCCTGCAGAGCAGGGTCACCTAGAGTAGGTCACACAGGAACTCATCCAGGCAGGTTTTGAGTGGCTCCAGAGAAGGAAACACAACCCCCCTGGGCAGCCTGTTCCAGAGCTCTGTCACGCTCACATGGCAAAGTTTTTCCTCCTGTTCACGTGGAACCTCCTCTGCTCCAGCTTGCACCCATTGCCCCTTGTGCTGTCATTGGACATCACTGAGCAGAGACTGGCTCCATCCTCCTGACACTTCCCTGCACATCTTTATCAACATGAATGAGGTCAGCCCTCAGTCTGCTCTTCTCTAAGCTAAAAAGCCCCAGCTCCCTCTGCCTTTCCTCGTAAGGGAGATGCTCCAGTCCCTTTATCATGTTTGTGACTCTGCACTGGACTCTTTCAAGCAGAAAGTATGGGTGCTACATGAGAAGTACAATATGAGCAAAACATTTATCATTTTAAGTATTTTAAATATTTGTATATTAAGATTTATATCAGCAGGGTTTTCTGTGTCAGCATTTGATCCTGAATTTTCTGTAACCAGTTTCACACTCACTTAATATTTCATAGAATCATAGAATTGTCAGGGTTGGAAGAGACCTCAAGGATCATTTGGTTCAAACCCCGCCCTGTCATGGGCAGGGACACCTCACACTACATCAGGTTGCTCAGAGCCACATCCAGCCTGGCCTTCAAAACCTCCAGGGATGAGGTTTCCACCACCTCCCTGGGCAAGCTGTTCCAGTGTCTCACCACCCTCATGAGGAAGAACTTCTTCCTAACATCCAGTCTGAATCTACCCATTTCTGGGGTTTCTGGCCTTAAAAACCTTCAAGGATTCATCTCTATGGAATTGTGTACAGGAGAGCAAGATGAGAATCATTCTTTTTTGTTGATTATTTTATTATTGATAGCTAAGAAATTCCTTTTTTCTGAATATAAAATTTTCTTGTCTCTTGTTTAAAAGAAGTTGCAAAATTGTTGCCTATTGTGAGAGCTTTTGCTGCTTGACAATCAACATCCCTTTGTCTGTCGTGGGTTTGTTTGATGGTGAAGCACATAAAGACCTCTGAAAGTCACTTGTTGTACTCAGTGCACCCTGTTACTGCATCAAAAATCATTTGTTTATCAATTGCCAGGATTGTCTATACAAGAAATGAAGAGGGAGCTTTAATTTAGATGTTAAGGTGTACTGTGCACTCTTTAATGAACTAAACAATGAAGGGCTTATAAGAGATAAAGAAAATGGTAGATGATTTTAGGTAATTTAATGGAACAAGCCATTCAGTTCTTACTCAAAATTAGAATAGAAGTGAATTAACCAGGTTAGAAAAGACTTTGAGACCACCGAGTCCAACCTATCACCCAACACCATCTAATCAACTAAACCATGGCACCAAGCACCCCATCCAGTCTCTTCTTAAACACCTCCAGTGATGGTGACTCCACCAGCTCCCTGGGCAGCACATTCCAATGGCCAATCTCTTTTTCTATGAAGAATTTCTTCCTCACATCCAGCCTAAACCTCCCCTGGCGCAGCCTGAGGCTGTGTCGTCTTGTTGCTGGTTGCCTGGGAGAAGAGACCAACCCCCACCTGGGTACAACCTCCCTTCAGGTAGTTGTAGAGAGCAAGATCTCCCCTGAGCCTCCTCTTCTCCAGGCTAAGCAACCCCAGCTCCCTCAGCCTCTCCTCACATGGCTGTGCTCCAAATCCCTCCTCAGCTTTGTTGCCCTTCTCTGGACACCTTCCAGCAAGTCAACATCTTTCCTAAACTGAGGGGCCCAGAACTGGGCACAGGACTCAAGGTGTGGCCTAACCAGTGCTGAGTTCAGGGGCACAATGACCTCCCTGCTCCTGCTGGCCACACTGTTCCTGATGCAGTCCAGGATGCCATTGGCCTTGTTGGCCACCTGGGGACACTGCTGGCTGATGTTCAGCCTACTGTCAAGCAGTACCTGCAGGTCCCTCTCTGGTTTAGTCGCTCTCAGGTTTAGTGGCTGATGTGCAGAAATGGCAGTTCAGTACATGTATTTTTTTTCAGTATAATGTACAAATATAGTTAATAAATGCAACATTTTCATCTCTCTTATTTTCTTTTTATAGGTGTGTTTCTTTGTGGCCCTATACTACAATGTCATTATTGGCTGGAGTCTGTTTTACTTTTCCCAGTCATTTCAGCATCCATTACCATGGGACCAGTGTCCTTTAGTTAAAAATGCTTCTCATACCTGTAAGTCTATATCAATGTCCTTAAAAATAATAGCAAGTAGATAGAATTTGAGATTGTCAAACAACATAGAAAAGAAAAATAGCCCCACAATTCAAAGAGAGATTTGTGGGTTTCAAGTGTTGTATGTAAAGCTGGTTTTGCATTTTATGATATCACATTATAATCCTTGGGGGAAAATACAACAGAGAGGCCTAATCAAAAGTGAATATATTGCATTTGGAAAAGAACATCACTGCCAACAGCATTTTAAAGTGTAATGAAATTAGAGTGCTACTTAGTGGAGTGAACAGAAAGAAACCTCTGATTGCTTTTCTGATGTTGATCCTACTCTTTGTGATTACTTGCTGCAAAACGAAGGTGGAAGGAAGAACATTTCTGCATTTCAATTAGTTGGGTATTTCCTGACAGAAAGCATTGCATTGCTAACAAAGAAAATGGCAAACTGTAAACAGCAATGAAATGGATGTGATAAAAGCATTGTTTGCTTTGTAAAGCAACAGAGAAATGAGATAATTGGTCATAGGTTTGTTGCTATAATGAGATGGTTTGACATGAAAACGTACAAGCAGCATTAGGCTTCTTCACCCCTGTCTCTTTTGTTGTTATCTTGTAATAATTACATACTTTGCATTATCCTTGCTATTGAAATATGAAATATTTCTTTTTATTTCAGATCTAAAATTGCCCTTAATTACCTGTTGTGGGTTTTGGGTTTGTTTTTTTTTCACCTCTTTAATGAAGAGTATAACCAGGGACATTTGAAAAGTTGTACAATGCTTCTGTAGTGCCTTTGTTAAGAGTTTCTTGCTTCAGTTGTTTGAAATAATCAGTATTTGTGAATGCTGGCACACAGTCCAACTGATTGTATTTCATGAGCTATTGTTCATTAATCAAGTCATAGAATCTTAGAAAGGTCCAGGCTGGAAGGGACCTCCAAAGGTCTGACCTCCCCGCAGTCAGCAGGGACATCCCCAGCTAGATCAGGCTGCCCAGGGCCTCGTTGAGCCTCACCTTGAATATCACCAGGGATGGGGCCTCAACCACCTCCCTGGCCAACCTGTTCCAGTGTTCCACCACCCTCATACTAAAGAACTTCTTCCTAACATCCAGTCAAGTCTGCTCTTCTCCAGTTTGAAGCCATGCCCCCCCATCCTGTCCCTGAAGGCCTTTATAAATAGACTCTCTCCATCCTTCCTGCAGCCCCCTCCAGGTACTGGCAGGCTGCCACTATGTCTCCCCAGAGCCTCCTCTTCTCCAGGCTGAGCACCCCTAGCTCCCTCAGCCTGTCCTTATAGCAGAGGTGCTCCAACCCCTTGATGATTTCTGTGGCCCTCCTCTGGACCCTCTCCATCAGGTCCATGTCCTTCCTGTGTTGAGGGTCCAGACCTGCACACAGTACTCCAGGTGAGGTCTCACCAGAGCAAAGTGGCAGAATCACCTCTCTGGATCTGCTGGCAGCACATCTTTTGATACAGCCCAGATGTGATTGGCCTTCTGTGCTGCAAGCTCACACTGCCTGCTGGTGTCCAGTCACAGTCCTTGTTTACATGCTCTTATCCTGGCTAAATATTAAGGCAGTGTGTGTCAGCCTAACCTAAGCAGAGGTGATCTGAATGAAGCTTGAACAAGGAAAAGTACCACACTGGGTAACATCCTATAACTTTTGCAAGTTTGTCATCACAGAATCCTAGAGTGGCTTAGGTTGGAAGGGACCTCATAGATCATCTACTCCAACCTCCCCACCATGGGCCTGGACACTTCTCAACTAGACTCAGCTGCTCAGGGCTTCATCCAACCTGGCCTTGAACACCCCCACAGAGGAGGCATCCACAACCTCTCTGGGCAGCCTATTTTAGAGACTCATCACCCTGGTACTGAAGAACCTCTTCCTAAGATCCAGTCTGAACCTACTCTCCCTCAGCTTTAAACCTTTTCCCCCTTGTCCTATCGCAATACAGCCTTCCTGTAGGATCCCTTCAGGTATTGGAAGGCAGCTCTGAGGTCCCCTGGAGTTTTGTCTTGTCTAGGCTGAACAACCCCAGGTCCCTCAGTCTATCCTCACAGCAGAGGTGCTCCAGCCCTTGGATCATCTTTGTGGCCCTCATCTGGATTCACTCCCACAGCTCTGTGTCTTTCTTATGATGGGGGCTCCAGGGCTGGATGCAGTATCTGAGGTGGGGTCTCAGAAGAGCAGAGGGTGGTGGAACGCTGGAACAGGTTGTCCAGGGAGGTAGTTGAGGCCACATCCCTGGAGATATCCCAGGTCAGGCTGGACAAAGCTCTGAGCAACCTGATGCAGTGGAGGATGTACCTGTTCACTGCTACATCCTGTGTCCACCTGCTGGGCTGGGCACTCGGGACACCGGAGGTGTAACTTGTGTGGCAGCAACAGGAGGCACCCAGCCTAAACTGCCACAGACTAGAAGACTTTTGGAGGTCCCTTGCAACCTAAACCTTTCTGTGATTCCAGGGCAAGGCTTGCCTACATTCAGCCCTTCAGTGAAAAATCAATCCTGCCTAGGACTCACATTGACCAGATGCAGAAGAACACATTGCAAAATAGTGGTTTTAAAATGCATACCCAGAGCCTTTCACAAGTACCAGGCACCTTTTGTTTTAGATGATGCCCTAAGGCTCCTTGCAAACTTAGTTTCACAGTAAATGATGGCACAGCTGTGAATATTGGGGACTGGTAGAACATTGCTATGAAATGTTGGAAAACTACTTCTCTCTTGAACCCATTCTGTGCTTGCTAACATCTCTTGACAGTTGTGGAGCCTGAGTGTGAAAAAAGTTCTGCAACCACTTATTACTGGTACAGAGAAGCACTGAATATTTCTAGCTCTTTGTCTGAAAGTGGGGGTTTAAATTGGAAGATGACTATCTGCTTGCTGGCTGCCTGGGTCATGGTATGCCTAGCCATGATCAAAGGCATTCAGTCTTCAGGCAAAGTGAGTACACTGTTTACTTAAGTGACAATGTTTTACTTTGAAACAGCATTTCTGTTCACCACACCCTCTGTTTGCTCTCTCGTGAAATCTGTGGGAGCAGGTTGGGAGCTGTGACTCACCCAAGTGTTTTGTATAACCTCAAGTTGAGGGCTCTTAGTAGTTAAGCATCAGAACTGTAGTGATTTTAGTGGGAATTGTAGTAATTTAGGGGGAATTGAGATCTGAAGAAGAGCCATTTCTGTTCTCATCAGCATAGCTGTGCCTCAGCTTTCTTGGGCAGCATGAGGAATTAAGGTTCCCATGCACGACTGCAGTGCACTGAGGTCCTCAAAAGGCCTTACTATCTATTTTTCAGTGTTCCTGTCATTGGTATTTAGCTTCTGTCATCAGCACAGATGCTTTTAGAATTTAGAATAAACCAGGTTGGAAGAGACCTTCAAGATCATCGTGTCCAACCTGTCATCCAACACCACCTAATCAACTAAACCATGGCACCAAACACCCCATCAAGTCTCTTCCTGAACACCTCCAGTGATGCTGACTCCACCACCTCCTCAGGCAGCCCATTCCAATGGCCAATCACTCTCTCCGTGTAGAACTTCCTCCTAACCTCCAGCCTAAACCTGCCCTGGCACAGCCTGAGACTGCGTCCTCTTGTTCTGGTGCTGGTTGCCTGGGAGAAGAGACCAACCTCTGCCTGGCTACAATCTCCCTTAAGGTAGTTGTAGACAGCAAGAAGGTCACCCCTGAGTCTCCTTCTCTCCAGGCTAAGCAACCCCAGCTCCCTCAGCCTCTCCTCATAGGGCTTGTGTTCCAACCCCTCACCAACTTTGTTCCTTCTCTGGACACGTTCCAGCAAGTCAAACTTTCCTAAACTGAGGAGCCCAGAAGGACACAGGACTCCAGGTGTGGCCTAACCAGTGCTGCGTACAGGGGCAGAATGACTCCCTGCTCCTGCTGGCCACACTGTTCCTGATGCAGGCCAGGATGCCATGGCCCTCCTGTCTGCCTGGGCACACTGCGGCTCATGTTCAGCCTCCATCAACCAGCACCCCAGGTCCCTCTCTGCCTGGCGCTCTGCAGCCCCTCTGACCCCAGCCTGTAGCACTGCATGGGGTTGTTGTGGCCAATGTGCAGAACCGGCACTTGGAAGTGTTCAGTCTCCTG
>CM037632.1:5480379-5570373 GCA_015227895.2 Colaptes auratus | reverse complement strand
AGCGTCCCCGCTTACCGATGAGGACTCTGGCTTGCTGGGCGTCGATCCACATGTAGAGCGTGTCGGCCTGCCGCGGCGCGGCCCGCAGGCTGCAGAGGCTGAGGGCGCCGCAGAGCAGCGCGGCGCACAGCCGCCCCGCCGGGGCCATGCTCCGCGCACCGCCCGGAGCCCGCCGCCGCCGCTCCGGCCGCGCCTCAATCTGCCACTGTGCGCCCGCAGGAGGGAGGAGGGCGCGGCGCGGGGAGGTCCCGCCGGAGGCGGCAGGAGGGGCGCGGCTCCCGGTGGGTGGCGAGGGACCGTGGGCTTCGAGCTCCTGCCGGGCGCTCCCCTTACCCCAGCCGCGGAGGGCGGCTGCACGGCGCGTTGCGGCGGTGCAGCGAAGACACTCAGCCCTTCGCTCCGCTGGGTCCGGGCGGCACAGCCAAGCGCCGGGACGGGGTGCGTGACCCGCCGCACACCTCCCTTCTCCCGGGAGGCGTGCCTCGGAGCAGCAGAGCTTGGCTCACGCCGTGCACAAGGTGCCGCCTATCCCTGTCCCGCTCCCGCTGAGCACCACACCAGGGCAGCCTGGCACTCAAGGTGGCAGCATCGCAGTCACAAAAGCAACTCACGACTGCGTGAAGAAACTAAGTTTGTGCGCACCTGGTCACCTCTACACGCTGCGTTTGTGCCGGGGCTGAGGAAGCGTCACTGAAACGTCTTGTCTGTGACAGAAGTGCAGTCTGCCTTCACACATTATTAGAATCACAGAATTGTCAGGGCTGGAAGGGACCTCAAGGATCATCTAGTTCCACCCCCTGCCATGGGCAGGGACACCTCACGCTAGATCGGGTTGCCCAGAGCCACATCCAGCCTGGCCTTAAAAATTAAATGACACCTGGGTGCAGGTGGGCAGGGGCTGCCAATAGGATCCAGCAAAGCTGGGTGAAGTGCTCTCTCGCACCAGCAGGTCAGGCCACGGAGCCATCATCCAGATGGTGCAGCAGGGACAGCACTTCCCAGCTGTAGGTGAACGTGGCAATGTGCCAAAGACAGAAAAGCCTTTCCACTTGTGTTTGTCTGAAGGTCTCCGGAACGGTGGAGTTGGAAAACACTGAAATGTTGCTTTTTACACAGAAACTGTAACTGGCTCAATACAGAAACTTAGTAAAGCTGAAAGACTTTTCCATGGGGAAAGTCGTTTAGTCAGAACCATGCCTTTAAAATGAAAAGAAGATACTGTTTCTAGTTTATCTGGAGACTTCCAAAATATTGTTTTTAATTTTTTTTAAGAGGGCCTTTTTCCAAAAAAGCTAAACCAAGCTAGGATAGCTAGTGCCTGTCTGGAGTGCTCTGGGAGGAGCTGGAGAGGGTCTTCTGCCCGTGAGGGCTGCCCTGGACGCTGCTGTGCTCCACCTCGTCCCATTTGTGCAACTGCAAAAGGTACATCCAGGTTAACTGCCTGAAAGGGGATTCTCCAGGTTGTGGGAAACAACATGAGGTTGGTCTTGCTTATCAACACAGACCTGTTTGAGTGGAGGTTGCCATGCCACCTTGCACACGGGGACAGGTGAGCTGAGTCGTCATTTTTCATGTTTAAAGAGCATAGCCAAACTGGTAATGGTGAGCTTTTCATCCCAAAGGGTTGTGGTTCAGCACATGGAGTAACTTCACCTTCCCAGTGACATGCTGTACTCTTGCCTGCATCTCCTCTTCAGGAATCTTCTGCTGCTGTTGATGCATCACAGGATCACAGGATATTAGGGGTGGGAAGGGACCTCTGAAGGTCACTGTGTCCAACCCTCCTGCCAGAGCCCATAGATGCCACTGCATATGTTTGCATGTCATGTGTCTCTTCTCCAACAATATCTTAGTATCATAGTATCAGTCAGGGTTGGAAGGGACCACAAGGATCATCTAATTCAAACCCCCCCTGCCATGGGCAGGGACACCCCACACTAGATCAGGCTGGCCAGAGCCTCATCCAGCCTGATCTTAAACACTTCCAGGGACAGGGCCTTAACCACCTCCCTGGATAACCCATTCCAGGGCTTCACCACTCTTATGGGGAAGAACTTCCTCCTCACATCTAGCCTGAATCTCCCCACCTCCAGCTTCATTCCAATCCCCCTAGTCCCATCACTACCTGATAGCCTGAGAAGTCCCTCCCCAGCCTTCTTGTAGCCCCCTTTAGATACTGGAAGGCCACAATGAGGTCACCTCTGAGCCTTCTCTTCTCCAGACTGAACAGCCCCAACTTCCTCGGTCTGTCCTCATAGGAGAAGTGCTCCATCCCTCTGCTCATCCTCGTGGTGAGCTTTGTTAGTGCTGAGATGTTGTACTGCAGTGTCCCTTCTCCTGAGCTTCTCTCTGTAGTAGTATTGCACCAAGATGATGAAATGCATTGAGGATGTGGTTTGAAGGGCTTGCATTCATACAGCCTGCTTGCATTCAGCCTCAAGATCTAGGTAAAACACTGCTGTATTTCTTCTCAATCCTCATTTCTCAGGATGTTAGGGGTTGGAAGGGACCTCTAAAGGTCAAGTGCAACCCCCCTGCCAGAGGAGGACCATAGTATCTAGCACAGGTCACACAGAAACACATCCAGATGGGTCTGGAAAGTCTCCAGAGGAGACTCCACAATGTTTCTGGGGAGAGACTATTCCAGTGCTCTGTGACCCTTACAGTGAAGAAGTTCCTCCTCATGTTGAGCTGGAACTCCTGTGCTGTAGTTTATATTGCTGTAACACTAATCCCACACTGCTGTTCCCTCCTGGAGTAGGTACACCTGCATCACTTCTGTCATTCTCTCTGCTCAGGATTTTATTGTCAAACTTCCTAGAAGAGCTCACAGGAGTACTGGGGAGCAACACAGAGCTTTACATGTTGTGTGTACATCACAGTATCACAGTATCACTAAGGTTGGAAGAGACCTCAAAGATCATCGAGTCCAACCTGTCACCACAGACCCCAATATAGGTCTATATTCATAAATACCCTGTAATTATGACATTGAAACAACATCTCTATGTTTTCTATACATATATATCTATATATATATATGGCACCTGCCAACACTTTCAAGCACTTCTCCTCCCAGCTTCACTGCATTTTATGTGTGGGGGAGCTGGGACATGGGGAAGCAGTGACCTGCACGAGTTTACCCAAGGGACATGTTTGTGGGCAAATGTAGGCTGGAATACCATCGTCCTCAATCTTCAGGTGGTTCCCTCTAGTAACTTGCCCAGCCAAAAAGCTTAGGCTTCAAAAGCCAGAATCAGCATAGGTACTCTGACAGAAATGCTCCACCTCTGATGTTTATTAAGAGTGATCATTTAGTCATATTTTTTAATTATTATTTATTCTTTATTATATATATTTATGGGCAAGAGCAGCTGGAAAGCTGGCTGGTGGAAAAAGACTTGGAGGTGTTGGTTGACAGCCACCTGAACATGGGCCAGCAGTGTGCTCAGGTGGTCAAGAAAGCCAACAGTATCCTGGCCTGTATGAGAAATAGTGTGGCCAGCAGGAGGAAGGGGTCATGCTTGTACCCCTGTACTTGGCACTGGTGAGGCCACACCTTGAATACTGCATTCAGTTTTGGACACCTCGCTACAAGAAAGACATTGAGGAGCTGGAGCATGTCCAGAGAAGGGCAACAAAGCTGGTGAGAGTTCTAGATCATAAGTATTATGAGAAGCAGATGGAGGGAGCTGGTGTTTAGCATAGAGGAAGGGAGACTGAGGGGAGACCTTATCACTCTCTGCAACTGTGTGAAAGGTGGTTGTACAACCAAGGCAGGTGTTGGTCTCTTCTATCAACTAGCAAGCAATAGGACAAGAGGGAATGGAATCAATTTGTACTAGGAGAGGTTTAGGTTAGATGTGAAGGAAAAATTTCTTCACTGAAAGTGTTCTGAAGCCCTGGAACAGGCTGCCCAGGGAAGTGGTGGAGTCACCATCCCTGGAGGTATTGAAAAGACGTGTAGATGTAGTGCTTAGGTACATGGCTGAGTGGTGGACTTGGCAATGCTGGGTTAACAGTTGGGCTTGATGATCGTAAAGGCCCTTTCCAGCCTAAAAGATTCTATGATCCTGTGATTTATGTCGTGTAAGATGCAGTTTATCATGCACACACTTCCCCGTGCTTACACCTAGCTGACCATATATTTGGTTAGATGGATAACTGACAATGAGATTGATCGCAAATTCGCCCTTTCCCGCCTGCTGGAAGTACCCAGCCGGCGCTGTCACTCTGCCCTGCCCGCCCCGGGACAGCGACTCCCTGCCGCGGGAGGACGAGCGGGCGGCTGGACCCCGAGGGCTCCCGGTAAGGACAGCCGGTGAGAGATCGCCCTCTGCTGGCCACATCCAGCCCTGCAAGCCCCGGGAGCGGCGGCCCAGGCGGCTGTGGTGGTGCGACAGCTTCCCTTCCCTCTGTCCGGCGGGGCTCTCTGCTGCTCCTGGCGTGATGTGGAGGGCTTACCTCGTCGGCTGGACTGGCAGAGACCCTCTTGAGTAACCTAACAAGTAGATGTTGAAAAAAACTCCACGCCAAACGAAGTTACAGCTCGTGGAGATCTGAGAGGCATATGAGAAGAGCTGGTAAACAGATCGGAGGTTTATGGTGAATGGATTTGATTTAAGAAAGCAGAAAAATATTTAGATTTTAAGAATCGAATATGATTAATTTTTTTCTTAGCTTCAAAATATGCAAGCAATTTTAAGCTCGTGATTGAAGAGAAATGTGGTGTAGAAAGAGGCTTAAAATGGGACCTTAACATAAGTAAGAGTTTTGTATACTCTAATGCAATTATTATTTAATTATTCTGATGCATTATTTATGGCTTGGAGGGGCTTTTTTTAAGATCTAGTGAAGGTGGAGATTTAATTGCTGAGTTAAAAGTCTGGAATGGGATTTTCTGAAACTGTGATGGTACAATATGAACACCCCTGAGTAAAAAAAAAAATAAACCCAAGCATGCAGCCAGTGATCAGTTCCTTACTGCCAAAACAAGTAATAGGCAGTGACTGAGATGCCATTCAGTGGGTATGTATGCATGCATGTATCTGCAGACTATTCTAGCCCATATGTGCCACTGCATTTAGAATCATAGAATCAACAAGGTTGGAAAAGACCTCAAAGATCATCAAGTCCAACCTGTCACCCAACACCTCATGACTACTAAACCATGGCTTCAAGTGCCATGTCCAATCCCCTCTTGAGCACCTCCAGGGATGGTAACTCCACCACCTCCCCAGACAGCCCATTCCAATGGCTAACAACTCTCTCTGTGAAGAACTTTCTCCTCACCTTAAGCCTAAACTTCCCCTGGCACAGCTTAAGACTGTGTCCTCTTGTTCTGGTGCTGGGTGCCTGGGAGAAGAGACCAACCCCCTCCTGGCTACAACCTCCCTTCAGGGAGTTGTAGACAGCAAGAAGGTCTCCCCTGAGCCTCCTCTTCTCCAGGCTAAACACCCCCAGCTCCCTCAGCCTCTCCTCATAGCGCTGTGCTCGAGGCCTCTCCCCAGCCTCGTTGCCCTTCTCTGGACAAGTTCAAGCACCAGGATCTGGGTGGCCCACACCGATTCTTCCACAGAAGCAGCAAAACTCCTGTTTAATTGTGCCATACAGCTTTGCAGGATGTTTTTCTGGGGTGGTGCAAGGGGCAGCTGCTTGCCCTGCTTTCACGGCCCGGGAGATGGAGCTCCGCTCTCCTTGCAGCCCGGCGGCGGTAGGTGGAGCGCCAGGACGCCGCAAGGACCCGGCCGCCGCCGGCTCTCAGCCCCGAGCAGCGCTGGGAGCCGCCAGCAGGCTGCCGCGCTGATCCCCGGCGCCGAGTTTAGCTTTTCTCAGACACAATGAATAAATGGCCATTCTGAAGGCGAAGGGGAAATCTTCTCCCACTATCGCATGACGTTATTTCCCATCAGCATTCCTTTGTTTTGCAGACTAAGGAAATCCTTCGGCTCTCTGCTACTCATTGTTATAAATATTATCAGGACTTGAGCTGCTTGTGTTTTCTCTACAGTGCACATCCTTGCTTTCTCTTGATATCAAATCACTTCCATGTTCTTAGCCATTCTTTCTCCCCTTCTCTGGTTACCTGCTACCTTTGCAATACTCTTTTTAGAGATAAGTGCTGTTGGCTGGATTCCAGGCCAGGCCACATCACTGATTTTTATTTCAGAGCATTGTCTTGGTTTTATGGTTAGAAACAACATATGCAATTGCAATGTCTATGAACTTATTAGTTGATTTCTACCAATTCTGACAGAGAAGTACAAGTTTTAAAGTGTATTTAATATATTATTGCAAGCAGTTAGAAGTAGGGCAGAAAAGACATCCTTTAAGTGTCTTGTCTGTGGCAGAAGCGCAGTCTGCCTTCACACATTATTAGAATGACAGGATTGTCAGGGCTGGAAGGAACCTCAAGGATCATCCAGTTCCACGCCCCTGCCATGGGCAGGAACACCTCACACTAGATCAGGTTGCTCAGAGCCACATCCAGCCTGGCCTTAAAAACCTCCAGGGATGGAACTTCCACCTCCCTGGACAACCTGTTCCAGTCTCACCACCCTCATGGTGAGGAACTTCTTCCTAACATCCAATCTGAATCTACCCACTTCTAGCTTTGTTCCATTTCCCCTAGTCCTATCACTATCTGACATCCTAAAATGTCCCTCCCCAGCTTTCTTGTAGCCCCCTTCAGATACTGGAAGGCCACAATAAGGTCTCCTCAGAGCCTTCTCCTCTCCAGACTGAATAGCCCCAACTCTCTCAGCCTGTCTCCATAGGAGAGGTGCTCCAGCCCTCAGATCATCCTCATGGCACTTCTGTGGACATGTTCCAGCACATTTCCCTAGATGCAGAGGGAACTGCAGTTGAAGATTACACCTGCTCAGAGAGAAAGTCAATCAGTCTCAAGATATACACAGTAGCAATACATTCTGTGTTAGATTCTGGACCCTATGAGATTGTCAGCATCATTCATTATCCTATTTCTGCATAAACCAGCTCTCTTTTATCTCTTTGCAACAATCCCTCCCCAGCTTTCTTGTAGGTCACCTTAAGATACTAGAAGGCCACAATTAGGTCTCCTCAGAGCCTTCTCTTCTCCAGACTGAACAGCCCCAAGTCCCTCAGTCAGTCCTCATAGCAGAGCAGCTCCAGCCCTCTGCTCATCCTTGTGGCCCTTCTCTGGACACATTCCAGCACCTCCACATCCTTCCTGTAATAGAGGCTCCAGAACTGGACACAGTACACTAAGTAGGGTCTCAGCAGAGTGGAGTAGAGGAGGAGAATCACCTCCCTTGACCTGCTGGCTATGCTTCCCTTGATGCAGCCCAGGATGGGATTGGCTTTCTGGGCTGCAAGCACAGACTGCTGGCTCATGAATAACAGCTGACAGAAATTCATCCTTTACAAAATAATTCTTGAACTGTACCCCAAGGAAGCAATCTCTTCCATCAGTTACCTGCAACATCACCATCAGAGGGTTTGACATCTACAGCTACTGGAGGAAAGAATGGGCAGATTTGATAACTGTTACTCACCAAAAAAGAATGAAATGCATGAAAGCTGCATGATTTACTGCTGAATGTGGCTGCCCACAAAGCCTTTGATGCGTGTGTCATACACTGGAGATTAAAAGCTCAGATTCTGAGACCCTGGGATCATGCAAGTTCCTTTGATAAGTGATCAAGTGGTCGGTGACTTGCCTAGCAAGAAAGCTTTGAGCACTTGCAGAATCAAAGCTAAAACCAAAGGCATCATTACAGCTTCTCAGGAAATAATCGAAAAGCACATCAAAAACTTTTAGGAAAGTTCTTGGAAAGCTATATCCAGTGACTGAAAAGGCCATCAATATGACAGGGCCTCAGGAACACAAAGATACAATTTATATTCCCTGTGGTAGAGAAGGATAGACATGAGAGGGATTATAGATGCCATAGGCTGAAATAATGCCTTGCATATGGTGAAGAATATGTGAATAGTAAAGGGGGGAAATCACTTTGGGCCATATGTTCCCCCTCTGGCATCAAACTGCATGGGAGAATGAAATAATCCAAAAATCATGTGATTTTTGAAGTACAACCATTCAATTGCATCCTCCTGCTGCAGAGCTGGATCCAGACATGCCATATGTAAAGCTAAACAATACCTTCAACAGAGCTAAATTAAAGGGAAGCATGGCTCCATTCACCTCTGGGTTCAAACCTTCTCTGTGCTACAACTGGCAAGGAAATAGAATAGAATAGAATAGAATAGAATAGAATAGAATAGAATAGAATAGAATAGAATAGAATAGAATAGAATGGAATGGAATGGAATGGAATGGAATGGAATGGAATGGAATAGAATAGAATAGAATAGAATAGAATAGAATAGAATAGAATAGAATAGAATAGGTTGGAAAAGACCTTCAAGATCATCAAGTCCAACCTGTCACCCAAAACCATCTCATCAACTAAACCATGGCACCAAGTGCCTCATCCAGTCTCTTCTTAAACACCTCCAGTGATGGTGACTCCACCACCTCCCTGGGCAGCACATTCCAATGGCCAGTCTCTCTTTCTGGGAAGAATTTCTTTCCTCACATCCAGCCTGAACCTCCCCTGGCACAGCTTGAGACTGTGTCCTCTTGTTAGGTCACAGGAGTGAATCATAGGAGCTCTATTCAAAATGTATGCATTAGCAGAAGATAGGACATGTGGCAGTTCTGCTTATGTGAGGAGTAGGCTTGTGCTGGTTTTGCTAGGATAGGATCACAGGCCAGCCATGGGCTGCAGGCCATTCTGAGTCAGCCAGGACAGCTGACCTGTGTTGGCTTACAGGTATATCCCATAGCATGAGCATCACACTCAGGATGAAGGAGGAGGTTTGCTGAGAAGAGTCTCCTGCCAGGGCTCCTCACCCTGTTGTTCTTTCATCTTCTGCTCTCAAGGGCTGCCTTGCTGTGTGCTGTGACTACTGCATGTTTGCTGGGCTCAGTATAACTTTATATACTTTGTATTGGTGTTGGTGTCCATTGAATCTGGTTTTGTTTCAGACTCTGGATCTTCCCTCCTGTTCATCTCAATACAGGAGAGATGTGGATGTGTTGGAGCCAGTGCAGAAGAGGGCAAGGAAGCTGGGGAAGGGCCTGGAGAATAAATCTGATGAGGAGCAACTGAAGGTGTTGGGGATGGTTAGTTTGGAAAAGAGGAAGCTGAGGGGAGACTTCATTGCTCTAAAAATACCTGAAAGGATGTTGCAGAGAGGCTCTTGCTGGTCTCTTCTCACAGGTAATTACTGACAGAACAAGAGGCAATGGCCTCAAGCTGCCACTGGGGAGGTTTAGACTGGACATTAGGAAAGCTTTTTTCAGGGCAAGAGTGGTCAGACATTGGAATGTGCTGCGCAGGGAGGTGGTGGAGTCCCCAAGCCTGGCTGTGTTTCAAGGTGGTTTGGATGTGGTGCTTGGGGCTCTGGTTTAGGGGTGAGCCTTGTAGAGTAGGGCTCTGGGTTGGACTTGGTGACCCTGAGGGTCTTTTCCAACCTGCATGTTTCTGTGATTCTGTGATAATTCCCTTTCACTGCTGTGGAGGGTAATAGAGTAACTGCTCTAGTTTAGACCCTAAATGAAGGTATAGGCAGAGGTGTACTGACAAATCCTACTACAAGGGAAGGTCATAATATCATTTACAAGTAAGTGAAGTATATCAAGCTATCAAACCAGACAGAGGAAAAAAAATACCAGACTGAGGTGATCTGGTACAACAGAAATCAATGAACTTAAAATTAGTGCCTCTTACATTCTTTGGTTGTGTAATGTTTCTTCTCCAGCAAATTATTTTCTACCACAAGCTGGGCACTTGAGTTGCACTTTTTGATTTCAGGTTCATTATGTTTATTTCACTTGCTAAGCCTAATTTCTCACACATGAGGGAATGAAATCTTTATTGACTTTTGGCATGGAGCAGACTAAGAGGTGAGTCTGTGTAGGAGTAGGTACCAAGGATCAAAACATTGGGACCGAGGGCAAAGGCTTTTCGGTCCCTTTGGTAATGATGGGTAAGGGAACTGAGGAACTGAATGCCAAGGGTTGTAATCCTCCAAATCCAGGGAAGAAAGCTGAGAGAAGAAATGCAGTAACAGATGCAGAAGGACAGGGTGTTGCAAATCCAAAACCTACAAGAGGATCCAGCTGGCAAGAGAATGACGTGCGTGGTATTAAACACAGCAATTGCAAACCTCTTTAATTGCATTAAAGCCCTTCCATATTTGCCTCGTGGCATCTCTGAAAGATATCTAAGTGAAATAGGATGTTCTGACAAAATAAGAGACTTCTGAATCTCTGCAGAAGGCTGGTGCTGCTTTTTGACTGAAATCAGTAGTTATTCCAGAGGACTTCTGGGTGTGTGTCTACAACAGGAAGTGCTAACAGGTGCCTGAGTGACATACAAGACGACTACGCTGCTTAGAGAGCTCAGCACCAGGATTTCTTTGTCATACCAGTTCCTGAAGAAGGATATTTGCTCAATAGCCAGGACCCAGAGATTTTTACACAAGTAGTCCTTTGTAGACACAAGCAAGAGCATTCTTGGTTCCAAACTACACAGGCAGCAGCAGAAGCAGAGTGGGAACAGCAGCCTTGTAGCATGGTTGTTAACAGGTTAATGTTGCCCTTTACACACAGCCGGTTCTTGAATGGCATAGACCATGCAGCGCCGAGTACCCCACAGTGGGTACCAAACAGGAGAAGCAGAGTGGACATGCTAAGGCAAATCCAACACAGAAACCCACAGAAGGAGGAGATTCAGTGAAAGGAGTGATGGACTACCTGCTCATCAATCCATTCATTATGCAAGCTACAGTACTATAACATTGCCAGAATCACAGAATATTAAAGGTTGGAAGGGACCTCCAGAGATCGAGTCCAACCCCCCTGCCAAAGCAGGATCACCCAGGGTAGTTCACACAGGAATGCATCCAGGTGGGTTTGGAAAGTCTTCTGAGCAGGAGATTCCACAACCTCTCTGGGCAGCCTGCTCCAGGGCTCTGGCACCCTCACTGTAAAAAAGCTTCTCCTCATGTTGAGCTGAAATCTTCTATGTTCAAATTTATATCCATTGTTCCTTGTCTTATCATTGTGCGCCATCCAAAAGAGCTTGGCCCCTGCCACTTCACACCCACTTCTCAGGTATTTACAGACATTGATCAGATCCCCTCTCAGCCTTCTCTTCTCCAGACTAAACAGCCCCAGGGCTCTCAGTCTCTCTTCACAGGGGAGATGCTCAAGTCCCCCAAGCATCCTCATGGCTCTCCATTGGACTCCGTCCAGCAGCTCTCTGTCTCTCTTGCACTGAGGAGCCCAAAACTGGACACAGGATTGCAGTTGTGGTCTCACCAGGGCAGAGTAGTGATGTGAGGAGGAAGTTCTTCACCATGAGAGTGGTGAAGCCCTGGAATTGGTTGTCCAGGGAGGTGGTTGGGGCCCTGTCCCTGGAGGTGTTTAAGCCCAGGCTGGATGGGGCTCTGGCCAGCCTGATCTAGTGTAGGGTGTCCCTGCCCGTAGCAGGGGCGTTGGAGCTAGATGATCCTTGTGGTCCCTTCCAACCCTGACTGACACTATGATACTATGAAAAGAACCTCCCTAGACCTAGACTTTTCTTGCTGCACCCCAGGATCCCATTGGCTCTCTTGGCCACGAGGATACATTGCTGTCCCATGCAGAACTTGCTATCCACTAGGACTCCAAGGTCTTTCTCCAAGGAGCTGCTCTCCAGCAGGGCAACCCCTAACCTGTACTGGTGACTGTTGTTATTCCTCCCCAGGTGCAGGGCTCTGCACATGTCCTTAATGAACTTTATAACATTGAAATAATGTGAGATTATGGAAAGGCTGTCAGTAAAACACGAATTCTGAGAGCAATGGATGGAGCATTAAAATGTATGCATTATCTGCAAAGTGTATTTAGAGACCTTTTATCTGGCATGAGTTCTTCAGAAGACAACTGCAGGCAGATTTTCAAAGTGCCCAGGGTTCCAGAGTTTACAGAACAAATAAGGGAACTTGTACAGCTAACACAATGTCAAAATGAATGATGTAAAATGATGCAAGAAATGCTGAATTGTGCCCAGTAAAATGTTTCCTAGGGGAGCGAGTAAGGAGTAATAGGTCCTAAAGCATGGCTTCAGTGAATGATAAATTAAATAGGAAATGCCATAAAGAGTCAATAAAAATGTAGTGGAAATTAAAGATATGTTATGAAAGATAAAACCAAATTGCAAGGCAGTGAAATAAAATAAATGTCACAGCACCATGCAAAATGTATGGAAGAAATTGAAGCAACTACTGCTCTCATGCATCAGTTCAGCTTCATGTTTTATATTTCTTCAGATTACCCAAATGGATCCAGATGTATCTAAGAATGAGCACAGCATGTCCTTGAGCTTAGGGTAAAGGAGCATGGAAAACTGGGTAAGAGCAAAATCAAAATTGTGTTTAAGAGCAATTGTATATTGCTGTTACCAGGATTGCACAGTATCACAGAATCACAGAATCAACCAGGTTGGGAAAGACCTTTGAGATCATCAAGTCCAACCTGTCACCCAACACCTCGTGTCTACTAAACCATGGCACCAAGTGCCACATCCAATCCCCTCTTGAACACCTCCAGGGATGGTGACTCCACCACCTCCCTGGCACGAAGTGTCTCATTCAGTCTTATTTTAAACACTTGCAGTGATGGTGACTCCACCACCTCCCTGGGCAGCACATTCCAATGGCCAATCTCTCTTGCTGGGAAGAATTTCTTCCTAACATCCAGCCTAAACCTCCCCTGGCACAGCTTGAGACTCTGTCCTCTTGTTCTGGTGCTGGTTGTCTGGAAGAGAGACCAACCCCCACCTGTCTACAGCCTCCCTTCAGGGATTTGTAGAGAGAAATAAGGTCCCCCTGAGGCTCCTCTACTCCAGGCTAAATAACCCCAGCTCCATTAGCCACTCCTCATAGGGCTTGTGCTCCAGACCCCTCACCAGCCTTGCTGCCCTTCTGTATTCTCAATGCCAGAGGCTTTAAAATGTTCTATAAATTTGAAGCATGTTTTCTAAATCACACATGCAACTGAACATAAATGAAATGTAGATTTAAGCCTTAATTTGAAGGCAGCCTCTTTGCCAATGCAAGATACACAGCTGGCTAATAGGCTGTTTGCAGATTTTCATATGGTTATAGGAAATAGTAAGTGTACAGTGGATTACTAATGTCCCTCTATGCTGCTGAACACTTTCATTCAAGTAATTCATAGAATCACAGAATTGTTAGGGTTGGAAGGGACCTCAAGGATCATCCAGTTCCAACCTCCCTGCAATGGGCAGGGACACCTCACACTAGAGCAGGTTGCTCAGAGCCACAGCCAGCCTGGCCTTAAAAACCTCCAGGGATGGGGCTAATTAATCATATCTATTATAGTTTTTAGGTGGAACAGTTTCCCTTCTTCTTTGGTTTTGTTTTGTTTTTTTCCTAGATGATTTTACAGTTTCATTTACATTTGTGAATGATCAGCATTTCCACAAACTGGCCTTCTGTGCATCAGAACATGGACTCTTGGAAAGTAATACAGTACAAAAGGCTCATTTGAAAAGCTTGGTGTGCCTATCCTCCCCATTTCACTTCTTTAAGTTTGTAGAAGAGTTAATTCATTTTTCCTGATGATACTGACGATTGCTCACCATACCAAACTGGGAGACTTGGCTGAGACCCCTGAAGGCTGTGCAGCCATTCAGTGGGACCTGGACAGACTAAGAGCTGAGCAGAGAGGAACCTAATGAAGCTCAATAAGGATAAGTGCAGAGTCCTGAACCTGGGAAGGAATAATAAACTGCACCAGTACAGGTTAGAGAGCGAGGAGCCCTGTGGAGAAGGACCTGGGAGTCCTGGTGGACAAGAAGTTCTCCATGGGACAGCAATGTGCCCTGGTGGCCAAGAAGGCCAATGGGATCCTGGGGTGCATTAAGAGGAGTATGTCCAGCAGATCCAGGGAGGTTCTCCTCTCCCTCTACTCTGCCCTAGTGAGGCCCCACCTGGAGCACTGTGTCCAGTTCTGGGCTCCCCAGTTCAGGAGGGACAGGGATCTGCTGGAGAGAGTCCAACGGAGAGCTACAAGGATGATGAAGGGACAGGAGCACTGCCTGGTGAGGAGAGGCCGAGAGACCCGTGGCTGTTTAGTCTGGAGAAGACTCTGAGGGGACCTTATTGTGGCCTTCCAGTATCTGAAAGGGGCCTATACTGGGGAGGGACTTTTTAGGGTGTCAGGTAATGGCAGGACTAGGGGGAATGGATCCAAGCTAGAAGAGGGGAGATTTAGACTGGATGTTAGGAAGAAGTTCCTCCCCATGGGGGTGGTGAGACACTGGAACAGATTGCCCAGAGAGGTGGTGGAAGCCTCATCCCTGGAGGTTTTTAAGTCCAGGCTGGATGTGGTTGTGAGCAACCTGCTCTACTGTGAGCAGGGCAGGGGGGTTGGAACTGGCTGATCCTTGAGGTCCCTTCCAACCCTGACAATTCTGTGATTCTATGATGTATAATTTGCAGCTCTGATTTGTCTATAAAATACAATGCATAGTAACTAAGACATCATCCTGCAAAAAGTCCACCTGGAAGGGCACAAAGGATGAGCTGGGGAGAGCACTGCAATGGAATTCCTACTTCACTCTTCTGCAACGTTTTCCATCTTCATTCTTACAGGATTTCTTCAAATACGAATCACTACTTCCACGTGCCTATGGCAGAAACTGAGTCACCTGAAGAGGAAGTGATTTGCCACCCAGCAAGTCTGTGGCAGAGGCAAGAGAAAAGAACAAGGCTCTGCATTTTCCTGCCAGGTGCCCTCATGACATTAACTCAGTTTACAGCTCTAGCACAGTCATTTTTAGCACACTAAGAGAGTTGTTCATGTTCTTTATTCTGCCACCACTGAATTCAATGTTTCACCTATAAAAAAGGAAAAAAAATTAAGATTCCAGCTGGCTGAAACCCTCCTTCTCACAGATTCTTTGCAGGGAAGACTTTTTACCTTCAGTGCACTCTTATATTAGGTAACATTTTCTTTTTCTGGTTGTGTTTATTTTTAACAGTTTTAGCCAGGGGAAACTAGTGTTGGTAGATGATAGCAGTAGGTTAGGAGCTTCTCGGCAGGTGCATTACCTGTGTGCCATGGACCCCCAGTTCTTCAGCTTTGCAATAGGCTTTTTTTTCTCCCCCCCACAGGCATCTGAAGCACAACTGTCAGCACTCTGATGCCATGTTGCAAGTGAGAGTACAGTTGACTCTTCCAACTACTGCTCCGTATGCAGCGTGGAGGACAGCTGAGAAAAACACCTTTCCCCTGCTCTTTCTCATCCCATACTCTCATAAGCTCTTCCAAACACTCAGAATCATAGAATTGTCAGGGTTGGAAGGGACCTCAAGGATCATCTAGTCCCAACCCCTCTGACCATGGGCAGGCACACCTCACACTACATCAGGTTTGCTCACAGCCACATCCAGCCTGGCCTTAAAAACCTCCAGGGATGAAGCTTCCACCACCCCCCTGGGCAACCTGTGCCAGTGTCTCACCACCCTCATGGGGAAGAACTTCTTCCTAACATCCAATCTGAATCTACCCATTTCTAGTTTTGTTCTATCCCCCCTAGTCCTATCACTATCTGACATCCTCAAAAGTCCCTCCCCAGCTTTCTTGTAGGGCTCTTTCAGATACTGGAAGGCCACAATGAGGTCTCCTCGGAGTCATCTCTTCTCCAGACTGAACAATCCCAACTCTCTCAGTCTGTCCTCATAGGAGAGGAGCTCCAGCCCTCTAATCATCTTTTCTGGCTCTTCTCTGGACACCTTCCAGCACCTCCAGATACTTCCTGTAATAGAGGCTCCACAACGGGACACAGTCCTCCAAGTGGGGGTCTCACCAGAACAGAGTAGAGAATCACCTCCCTCAACCTGCTGGCTGTGCTTCTCTTGCTGCAGCCCAGGATGGGATTGGCTTTCTGGGATGCAAATGCTAACTGCTGGCTCATGCTGAGCTTCTCATCCACCAGCACCCCCAGGTCCTTTTCTTCAGGGCTGCTCTCAAGCCAGTCGCTGCCCAGCCTGTGTTGGTGCTTGGGTTTGCCCTGACCATTCCTCCAGCATTCCTTGTAAGAACAGTTTTGCAGTGTCCTACAAAGCCCTGTGTGGTGTAAAGCAGGTATTTCAGTAATTTGCTCTGATTTTTGTGGTTTTGGTGGGGTTTTTTTGCTATTATTAATTTCTACTCCCTCCTCTGCTTTGTTCTGGTGAGACACTGGCACAGGTGGTGAGACACTGGCACAGGTTGCCCAGGGAGGTGGTGGAAGCCTCATCCCTGGAGGTTTTGAAGGCCAGGCTGGATGTGGCTCTGAGCAACCTGATGTAGTGTGAGGTGTGCCTGCCCACAGCAGGGAGGTTGGAACTAGATGATCCTTAAGGTCCCTTCCCACCCTGACAATTCTATGATTCTGTTCCTTCTATTTTTCTTTTTTTTTTTTAATACTCTCTTATTTCTGCTGTTGGGTTGTTTTTTTCCCTGTGTTTGGTTTGTTTGTTTTAGCTTTTTATGCTTATTTTCTGCAAGAAAAATGGATGTCTTCCACTCTAGCCCAATCTGAGTTATAAAGGCATGGAGAGGTGAGCCGGAGAGCTAGCAGAAAGCATTGTTCTTGTCTATCTGTGCAGGGAGAGGACTAGGGTTTGGCTGCTGTGAAGATTTCCCAGAATGAATATTGGAGCTGGTCCAACAGTTTACAGTAAAAGGACTGCAGTTCCAATCCAGGTTCAGCAAGGTGAAGGCCATCTTTGTTTTCAGGCCAGGTACAATAACCAAGAGTGGCTTGTCAGATATGAGTCAGAGAAGTGAAATAGTATCTTTGGAAGGGATGCCACATGGCACATCCTGGACTTGAGGAATCCAGCCATTACATGAAGTCTGACAGGAGAGGCAGATCTCTGGTGTGTAGAGAACATTATTGTGGAGGGCCAGAGCATCAATGTCTTGGCAGTCCTAGCTCCATCCTTCAACCAAGATGCTCAGCAGTGTTTATGAAGTATCCCAGTTCTGAAGAACATTTCACCTTGCTTACATTTGGGTCAGCCTAAGAGGAATAGTGGTCCCTCTGCCACACACTATCCAAGCACTGGGAACTGTTGGGTGACCAGGCAAAGTGAGTTCAGCACCTCTGAAGGAAGAATGTGTCCCACTCTTGGGTTTGGCGATGCACCATACGCTGCAGAGTAGAAGCTGAAGCAACGGGGCAGAAGCCATCAGCAGCAGAGGTTGTGGAGAACAGCTAAACAGTGTTGAAGGAAAACATTCCATGCATCATTCTCACAGAGAGGACCTGTGAAGGCATCTACATGTGGCAGACAACTGAAGAGTGTGGTGCATGCCAGAGCTCCCCATGATGTGCGACACAGAAGCCTTAATCTGGGTTGGAGCAAGCCTCCCTTTGGATGGAGAGATGGATAAGTTATCCATAAGCCAAAAACTAGTTGTTGTAAGCACTTCCTAAATGTACTTGACTCTTACGAGAGAAACACAGTTCTAGAAATGCAGCATGTAGTTGGAGTAGGAAATCATAGATCTCAGGGCCACTGGAACCTTGTTCCCATTGTCCTGTGAATGTTTTTAATGGAGGTTCTTCCATCAAAAACATTCATTCTAACAATCCATTCTATCAATTTTCTATTGACAGTGAAAATTGGAAACCTTAAGGAAATTCTTTAAATATGTTGAGCCCACATCACTGACTGCTTGCAACAAAAGAATTGATTCACAATAAGAAGCTGAGAGACTGAGATCACAGAAATCACAGGAACATTCAGTTTGGAAAAGACCCTCAGGATCACCACTGTGCAAACAAGAGAATACATTCCCTGTCTCAAGTACATGCTTGCCTCCATTACCTCCCACCTGATCTGCAGGCTGGATACACAAGCAGGAAGCCATCAGCCCTCAGAAAATGCCACGATCCTACAGAAAGCAGTTGTGCATCTCAGCAGTGCAGACTGCCACAAGCATCTCATGAGACCTCATTGCTGTCTACCACTACCTGAAAGGACGTAGAGAGACTGGTGCTGGTCTCTTCTCACAGGTAATTACTGATAGAACAAGAGGGAGTGGTCTCAAGCTACTACTGGGTAGGCTTAGACTGGACATTAGGAAGAAGTTTTTCACAGAAAGAATGGCCAGGCATTGGAATAGGCTTTCCCAGGGAGGTGGTGGAGTCCCCAA
Organism: Colaptes auratus; assembly: GCA_015227895.2. NCBI lineage: Eukaryota > Metazoa > Chordata > Aves > Piciformes > Picidae > Colaptes > Colaptes auratus. The sequence continues at coordinate 5,552,105 of CM037632.1, read as the reverse complement.
GCCTGGCTGTGTTTCACGGTGGTTTGGATGTGGTGCTTGGGGCTCTGGTTTAGGGGTGAGCCTTGTAGAGTAGGGTTCTGGGTTAGACTTGGTGATCCTGAGGGTCTTTTCCAACCTGAATGTTTCTGTGATTCTGTAATTCTGTGATTGAAGAATACCTAAAGGCTCACAAATAAAAAGCTAAATGCACCAAAGGGACAGGATGTCTTCCAGAGGAACCTGGACAAGCTGGAAAGGTGGCCTAGGTGAATCTCATGAGGTTTAACAAGAGCAAGCGCAGGGTTCTGCACCTGGGCCAGAACAATCCTCACTATCAATACAGACTGGGGAAGGAGGTGATACAAAGCAGCCCTGAGGAAAAGGATTTGGGAGTACTGATGGATGAGAAGCTGGACGTGAGCAGACAGTGTGAGATTGCAGCCCAGAAGGCAAATCACATCCTGGGCTGCATCAAGAGATGCCTTGCCAGCAGATCCAGAGATATAATTCTGCCTCTTTATTCTGTTCTGGTGAGACCTCACCTGGAGTACTGTGTACAGCTCTGGAGCCCTCAATATAGGAAGGACATGGACCTGATGGTGCAGGTCCAGAGGAGGTCCACAAAAATGATCAGAGGGTTGGAGCACCTCTGCTATGAGGACAGGCTGAGGGAGCTGAGGTTGTTCAGCCTGGAGAAGAGGAGGCTCTGGGGAAACCTAATAGCAGCCTGCCAGTACCTGAAGGGGGGCTCAAGAAGGATGGAGAGAGACTGTTTACAAGGGCTGCAGTGACAGGATGAGGGACAATGGCTTCAAACTAGAGAAGAGAAGATTTAGATTTCATGTCAGGAACAAGTTCTTTACTATGAGGATGGTGGAACACTGGAACAGGCTGCCCAGGGAGGTGGCAGGCTCAAGGTGAGGCTCGACAGTGCTCTGGACAACCTGATCTGGTTGGGGATGTCCCTGCTGACTGCAGGGAGGTTGGACTGGATGAGGTTTGGAGGTCCCTTCCAGCCCGGACCATTCTATGATTCTAAATCGACAGCAGCATTTACAATACTGAGAAGTTTTACAAGAGGATCGTATTTCTTTTAGAGGTGACTCATGATTTCTAAATGCTTCAAGCATGCAACAGTGAGTTGTGTGGAGATTAAGCTGCATTAGTTGCCCTAAGTAGCAGTAAACCCCAGAAAGGCAGCTGTCTTTCCCAAACCCTAAGAACTTATGAAAATGCATAAACTTCACAGAAATTTGCAACCAGGAATGGAAGATAAAAGGGGCATTAAGCTTTAACTTCAAATCCCAGTCCAGTGAGGCTGATGGAAGTATGGTTGCTAACTTTCAGAACATCTTTTCACCCATGGGAAGCAGTGGCAGTTTCCTGAGAGCAGCAGTCCTTTAAGGATGAGAGGAAAAGATTAAAACCTTAATTTAGGCTGGAGGTGAGGAGAAAGTTCTTCCCTGAGAGAGCTGTTAGCCATTGGAATGGACTGCCAAGGGAGGTGGTGGAGTCACCATCCCTGGAGGTGTTCAAGAGGGGATTGGATGTGGCACTTGAAGCCATGGTTTAGTTGTCATGAGGTCTTGGGTGACAGGCTGGACTTGATGATCTTTGAGGTCTTTTCCAGCCTTGTTGATTCTATGATTCTATGTCTTATTCAAAAGAACAACCCCATGTTTTTTTCCTGATGAAGAACAGTCTCCACACTCCCTGCTGTCAAGACTTACCTTTAAAAAAAGCATCTACTTGAAAATTTACTATATGGAGGTATTGGAACATCTCCTTTATGAGGAAAGACTGAGGGAGCTGGGTCTCTAGCTCAGAAAAGAGGAGACTGAGAGGTGACCTCATTCATGTTTATAAATATGTGAGGGGCGAGTGTCAGGACAGAGCCAGGCTCTTCTCAGAGATGCCCAATGATAGGACAAGGGGCAATGGGTGCAAGATGGAGGATAGAAGGAACAAAGGGAAAAACTTTTTCCCTGTGAGCATGAGAAAAATAGAGTGGGCTGCCCTGAGAAGTTGTGGAGTCTCCTTGTCTGGAGACATTCAAAACCCACCTGGATGCATTCCTGTGTGACCTACTCTAGGTGATCTTGCTCTGGCAGGGGGATTGGACTGGATGATCTTTTGAGATCACTTCCAACCCCTGATCTTCTGTGATTGTGTGACTCTGTATTGCTATTAGTGAAGCATTGGTGTCACTAAAAATAATAATGAAAGAAATGTGGAGGTTTTGGATTGGTAGGGGAAGTATCCTTACTTCACTATCAACCAGCAGACATGTTTTTGAAACATTCCAAAATATTTTGGCACAGTAGATTTTAAAGCAGGACTTGGACACCGCAGACTTTTCAGTCAGCTGCTCTGTGTATCTACATGCTATAGTCTTGCAGGGGATGATTCAATTGTTAACAATTTGTAGTAATTACAGCCCTCCTGCTGCTAAGTAAACAGTTCCATAAAATAACTCCTGCCCTCGCTGAAACAGACAGAACATCCAAGTAGCATTGGCAAGACAACAGGATCTTCACCTCTTGCAGGACAGTAGGCGTCCTTAGAAGGAAGGTGCTCAAGCAGGCGCTAGCCACAAGTGCTCTTATCAGAATGGTATCTGTCTGGGAGTGGCTGCTGTTGGTTTGGCCACAGTCATAGCCAGCCAGAGGTAAGCACAGAACGTGGACAGGCATATCCAAACCTGCACCCCAAATACCTGGGGGAAGGTTTGGGTTGCTTCTCATTCAGGAGGAGGAATGGAATTTTGGAAGCATTTCTCATGGCACTTGGGCCATCAATTAGCTACCACGGGTTGGGAGAGAGGTGAGAGCAGGCACATTTACACTTGTGGTTTAATGTGCTGTACGTGAAATGGCTGTGCAGAGTGATATCATGTGGAGCATGCCTGCAGTACAGCCCCTCCCAGTACTTCTCAGCCTCACAAACGTTCTGTTAAAGGAGGCTTAGATGAACAATGGGGACAGGTTCTGCATTCCCAGGTGTGGTTGGTCAGGAATGGAGGGTGAGGTACATGAGTTAATCATCACCATTCATCATCATTAGTGTTCAGTTCTGGTCTCTGCTATATAAAACCAGATGTGGACAGCTTGGACAGGGTCCAGAAAAGGGCCACAAAGATGATCAAAGGACTGGGAAGCCTGCCATCTGAGGAAAGGCTGAGGGAACTGGGTTTGTTCAGTCTTGAGAAAAGAAAGCTTAGGAGAGACCTAAATGTCTGTCATGTTCCAGTACTTAAAGGGTGGTTACAGAGAAGATGGAGACTCCTTTTTTTCAAGGAGTCACATGGAAAAAAGGAGGGGTAACGGTTAAAACTTACTCCTGGGGAGATTATGATTGGACACAAGAAGAAAAATGTTCACAATAACTGACCATTGGAATAATCTCCCCAGGGAATTGGTGGATTCCCCAACATTTGCCACTTGCAAGATTTTTAGGCTCTGTTTTTGCCAAGGAAGGTCGGACTAGGTGATCCTCGAGGTCCCTTCCAACCTGGTACTCTATGTTCATCAGTTGTCACCATCATCATGAAAGATGGTTTTGTGCCACTCTTTTAGCTCTGTAGACCTGGCTTGATCTTCAGCACGTGCCTGCCTCGCAGCTCCATAAGTCCTGCTCTGCAAGTGTTCCTTAATAACAAGATTAGCAACTCCAGTTCTGACATTAGCAGAGCACATCCACAATATCCTCACTGCATCAGACTGTGAGGGGGAATATACAACTGCTCCTGCAGTTGGATCTTATTTCTGGGTCGCTTTCTGGACATGGTGTGGTAAGGCCAGTGCAAGCTGGGTCAAAATGGAAACTCTGCCTCCTGCATTTTTGAAGTAGTAAGGAGGAGATAAGCCCAGGTCCTTGGCATTCAGGTTGGACAGATAGAGACAGAGCTCAGGAGATCCTGAAACCTCCATATGAGGTTCTATGGCCAAAGGACCAGCACACAGTTCACATTTTGAGAAATGCCAGTATGATGCCTCTTAACATTTTGACATGTACCCATTTCTGTATGTAGTCAGACAGTTTTAATTCTAACAGATTTAGAATCATAGAATTGTTAGGGTTCCAAGGGACCTCAAGGATTATCTAGTTCCAACCCCCCTTGCCTATGACAGGGACACCTCACACTAGATCAGGTTGCTCAGAGTCCAATCCAGCCTGGCCTTAAAAACCTCCAGGGATGAGGCTTCTACCACCTCCCTGGGCAAAAGGAAAAAAAATTATTGAAAGACTGTAGTATTTCCTCAAAGAAAAGAGCAAAATACATCCAGGCAATTGTAAACTTATGAGGGTGGTGCTCAGTCACTGAGAGTGAGGATGAGGATTTCCAGAGCATTCCTGCCCTTACATCTGTTCCCTCACAGCTGAGATGTCCTGATGCTAGACTTCTGAAAGAGTTCACCCAGCTCATCAGTGGAAGCAAGGACCTGCCACCTTGGGGAAGGGCCCAGTGGAGGTGTGCACCTGGGTTCTTTGGGTCTCACCAGCCAGTATTAGGCTAAATTGCCCCTATTAAAGGAAGCATCTGGAGTGCTGGAGCACATCCAGAGGAGGGCCACAAGGATGATCAGAGGGCTGGAGCTCCTCTCCTGTGAGGACAGATTGAGGGATTTGGGGCTGTTCAGTCTGGAGAAGGCTCTGAGGAAACCTTGTGGCCTTCCAGTATCTGAAGGGGGCTACAGGAAAGCTGGGGAGGGACTTTTGAGGATGTCAGATAGTGATAGGACTGGGGGAATGGAACAAAACTAGAAATGGGAAGATTCAGATTGGATGTTAGGAAGAAGTTCTTCCCCATGAGGGTGGTGAGACACTGGCACAGGTTGCCCAGGGAGGTGGTGGAAGCCTCATCCCTGGAGGTTTTGAAGGCCAGGCTGGATGTGGCTGTGAGCAACCTGCTGTAGTGTGAGGTGTCCCTGCCCGTGGCAGGGGGGTTGGAACTGGCTGATCCTTGAGGTCTCTTCCAACCCTGACAATTCTGTGAGTCTAAATTTGTAACCTGGCAATCGTGTTAAGAGACGTTTGCCGCTCGGTATGGCGCTTCCCGCTGTGGTTTATCCCCAGATAAACAGACATTCAGCCGGCTATCCCATCTTAGCCTCTATTTGCAGGCGTGCACAAAACCAGCGCGTTTCTGACGGGGTCTGCCGTTCCAACCCCGAAAGCCGCAGCCGACAAGTAAGAGCCGCCTCTCGCTTTCGCACTTCCCAGTTCGGCGACCCCCTGGCCGCCGGGGATACCGCACGCCGCCCTTTCCCGACCACCCCCGACAACGCTTCCACAGGGCAGCCTAGGGGCGTGGGGGGGGTGTTCCCGCCTCGCCTCCAGCCGTTCTCCGCACACAGGACTGCCCCCAGCCCACCGCCCGCGGCTCTAGACGCCGTGCGCGCCGCTGCCACCCACAACCCCCCGACTCCCCGCGCGCCAGCCGTTGCCGGGGTGGCGGAGAGGCCGCCGGCGCCGCGCGACCGCGACCCCGCCCCCTCCCCTCCTCCCATCCCCCGTCTGGCCCCGGCGGCGGCGGGCGGCGCTCGCGGGGTGACAGGCAGGTCTAGGCCACAGCCGAGTGCGCACGCGTCAGTTCCGGCGGGGAGCGCGGCGCGGCGCGTGGGTAGGAAACGCCGCGGCGGCGGGGGAGCGGAAAATGGCGACGGCCGCGCAGCTCACGGACGAGGAGCTCTTCTCAGAGCTGAGGCGTTTCGGCTTCTCCCCGGGGCCGGTCACTGAGAGCACCCGACCCGTCTACCTGAAGAAGCTGAAGAAGCTGCGCGAGGATGAGCGGGCTGGGGCCCGCAGCGGCGCCAGCAAGACCCGGAACAGCAACAACAATAACACGGGGGCCGGAGCGGCGCCGGGCGGAGGCGGTGGCCCCGGGCGAGCGGCTCCGGGCGTGGGCGCGCGGCTGGTCGGCTCCGAGCACCCCTACCTCCCCGGGGCCGCCGCCGGGAGCGGCCGGAGCCGCGCAGCACCCCCTGCCGGGGGCGGCAAAGTGCTGCTGGGCTTCAGCTCGGACGAGTCGGATGTGGAAACCAGTCCCCGGAGCCAGGCCGGCGCCGGTGGCGGCAGCAGGAGGGAGCGGGCTTCACCCCTCTTCCGCGGCCTGAGGCCCGCCGCCCCCCACGGCGCCGGCGGCTTGAGTAACAGCTCTGCTCCGGAGGAGGCGGCCAGGCGGAAGCCCAATGCCTGGTGGGGGGCGGCGGCGGCCAGGAGGCCGGCGGCTGTGGCTCCGGGTGTGAGGGAGCCCGGGGACGGCCACGAGGAAGGAGAGGAGGAGGAGGACGACGAAGAGGAGGAGGAGAGCGGGCAGCAGCGATGGAAGAACCGGACCGTGAACGGTAACCGTTTCCTCTCTTACGGCGGCAGCAGGGACAAGTACTCTGACTCGGAGGAGGAGGAGACGGCGTCGGGGACGAGGGCCAAGCAGCAGGTACCGAAGGAGGAGTCTGTGATTCGCCGGCCCAGACGGAGCCTCAGCAAGTCTCCTGCTCCATTCATAACAGGCAAATGCGCTGCAGCCGGCGCTGGCGTGATGGAGACGGGCCAAGAAAGGGCTGGCGGAGGCTGCGGTGCTGGTGTAGTCGTAACGAATGACAGGGCGGCGGCGGAGGCAGCTGCTGCTGGGAGTCTAGACAGGGACAGAAATCAGGAGGAAGAGGCGGCGGCGGGGAGAGGAGGAGGGTATGAAAATCTGGACTCTAGTCCTTCCAGCCCCAGATACCGCGTTGGCCTACCTAAGAAAACCCCTGCAGTATCGCTGCTGCCCTCGCCGCCCACGGACGTGGACAGCAGTAAAATCACTGACCCTCCAGGCACCATTAGGAAAGCGACCAATAATCATGTTCTCGGCGGTGCTGCTGGTAGCTATAATGTTGAATCCAGGATCTATGCAGCTACTAATAGCCTTCCCTCGGGTGGAACCACCTCCTCCCTTAGACTCAACCACTCCAATCATACGGGTTCAAATCATACCTACCTGAAAAACACCTACAAGAAGAATCTTTCAGAGCCCGAGGAGGAGCTTCTCCAACAGTTCAAAAGAGAGGAGGTATCCACCACTGGAGGCTTCAGTGCACATTACCTGTCCATGTTCCTCTTAACTGCTGCATGCTTGTTCTTTCTGGTACTGGGATTCACATACCTGAGAATGAGAGGTTCTGGAGTAGCTGAGGATGTGGGACCCAACAGTAAGTATTAGGTGAAGGGTAAGGGCAGTTTCTTTCTGCAGCTGGATATAAAACTGTTATTTCACCTTTGCATTTCCAGAAGTGGGTTCCACTTTGCTATAATATTTCTGTATAGGGTAGAGCACAGAGAAATTGTCTTTCTTTAAGTATAGACCTTGCAAGCTGGTGTAATAAGCTTGCAAGACATCCCTGGCGCTCTGAGGTGTAATCCGTTGATGCCTTTTTTTAATGCCTTTTCTTCACAAAGCCATTTTAAATGTTCAATACAGCAGATGTGTGGCTAACGGAGAATTGACGAGGCAAGGCTTTATGCTAATCTCGCAGAGGTAATCATGCACGTTTAGATACCTGAGATTCCTGCAGGGCTAAGATTTGACTCTGGTGGTTTGATAATGAAGTTTCTTTCCGTTTATGTGTATTGAGGCTTGAAAAGGATGCTACGTTGAGATGATGTTGCACACCGCGACGAACTTTGTGCGGTGAACTACGGACCTGTTATGTATTCTTTCCTAAAAAGTGCTTTTTTTCCCCCCCCTCCCTAAATGCAATTGAGAGTGTGTTTATACGTGTAATACTGTTGTGCTTTAGTTTGAGTTTTAGAGCGTTCTGGCTTTAATCCTGAATGACTTGGAAACTTCTTCAATATGTGAAAGTAACTTCTCGGAATGGATTTAGAAACTTCCGTTTTTCAATTCAGAAAGCATATGAAAGTGGGAACGTACCGCCTAAGGGTGGCGATTCATGCTAATTCAATTCTTAGCCCCTCTGAAACGGGCAGTGGAGATTCCAGCATCGGAAAGAAAAATCATGCCGTTGCTTCTTAATCTCTCATCAGGAGCAATGAGAAATTATGCAAAAAGCTACTTTTGGGATGTGAGAGCAGTGGAAGGTCCCTGGGGACTTGTGGTTTTTCTTGAAATGATTGAGGAAGGTGGGGGGTGTATGCATGTGCGTGTATTTCTTTGTATAGATAGAGGATTTACATACTTGTGTGGGCATGTATACAGTGCCTTGTAAGGAGTGATCTCCGTGTTAGACTGCGATCTGCTTGATGTTACAGGGCAGAAATAGCAGTGCGAGCTGGCTTGGGTTTTTTTTCTTGTTGTGGGTTGGGTTTTTTTGTGTTGTTTCTTCCTCTCCCGCCCCCCAAACGTTGTTCTTTACATCATGATAGCAGAATAGTGCTTCTGTTCTGTGCTCTTTGGCGTGGGTAGTAAAGGATTTGGTGTTTAGGGAGAACAGTAGCATCGAGGACTTAATTGCAGTGGTACCATAGATGTCCACGTGGCTCTTACCTACCCTTCAGCCTTGTTTTTTGAGAAGGCAGTGAACATACGCAGGTGGCTTAAAATGAGATGCAGTATAGTGTGACTGTTGGGACTACTCATATTCTGTGGGTAACTCCTGACCATCACTTCTTGAGACATACATAGATTTTCTTACTGATAAGCTGTGTAATTCTACTAATACTCATTTTTTTTCCTAGTCTTGCAATCTGATGATTTTAATAGGGAATAAGGTCTATCAACTTTCTGGGGTAAACTTGCTGTCAAACTCAGTGGTTGAGTTAAAACTCACCTGCTGTGCAGACTGATACATCTGAGTGTCTCAGCTATGCAAATGGCTGGAATACTGTGAAAAGAAATCCACTCTGAACTTACTGTCTTGGAAGAAACCTGGTTTTGAATCTTCCTTCCAGAGCTCATGGGATCACTGTGTTGAGTATATTGCTTTTGAAAAGTTATTCCAACTGCAACTGATAGGGAAAGTTGCTTATGTTAGGCTGCCCAGCCAGTGGTCTGGTAGCCCACTGTTGCTTGGTAGTTCTGTTAAGCCAGTTCTTGGCCTGTTCCTATTCATTCTCTTTTCAGTGGAACTCCTCAAAGTGGACTTCCTGAACTGTTCTGGCAGTGATGCTCAGATTTCATCTGTTCTCCTTTCTCCCAGCTCTGGGCTTTGCAGCATCAAAAATGGGAATGGGGAAGAGGGCCCTTTGGAAGAAGCAAACAGTAGGTTTTGTGGCTGTCTCCTTTGATAGGAAGAGGAGCGAGCCACTTCTTTTAAGTAATGTGAGAATAAACAGGGGATTACCTTACTCATATGCTCAGCACATGCTCCCTAAATTCTTGCTTCTCAAATGGGCATATGCAGCAAAAATATGGTAGGTCTGTAGAACAGGCAAGAACGGACAAGACTGGCCAATAAAACCTGACTGCTGCTGCGAAGGGAAAGAACCCTGACTTATTTTAGGTGCTTCCCTGAGCTTAAGCATCATCTGAGCGAGTCCTTTGGCTCTTCTGTTTGTGTGGGTGTATTGTCTGTTTACTTTATGGAAGCAGAACTGCTTCATACATTTTAAATGAAAATTAGTGTATCTCAAGAAACAACCTTTCAGCTGAGTGAGTGGATACAGAGTTTTTTTCTGTCTTGTAGATGGCAGTAGGTGAGATTCTGTTGGCAGAGAGTGATTTGATTGTGGAAAATCTCCATTATTTTCAATTTCAAATGACATCATAAAAGTTCTTAGTTGTGCTGTATCATAATTACAGCAGGTACTGTAAGGAAACAAAGGCAGTTATTTTTATATTTTAATGGCTTCTTATTTTAACTTTGCAGGGAATGATGCACAATGAGCTTAATGTTGGTTGTCTAAATTGTTCTTTACCTAGAATCAAATTAAATCAAAGTGATGTTTTGTGTGTGGCATTGAGAAATATTTTTCACCAAGTACACCCAACAGGTTGTAATCTGAGAGCAGAGGAGGTACATGTGATGGGGGAGGACACTTAAAACTAGGTGTTGGGGTTGTATTTAGGCCAGGTAAAATAATACAGATGAGAACTGGTAAGCAGAAAACTTAAGGATTGAAATTTTTGCCATGCATAAAGTTCAAACGAAATTAATTTTAAGCCATTGACAAGAATAGTGTGGCCAGCAGGAGCAGGAAAGTCATTCTGCCCCTGTACTCAGCACTGGTTAGGCCACACCTTGAGTCCTGTGTCCAGTTCTGGGCCCCTCAATTTAAGAAGGACATCGAGACACTTTGTGTCCAGAGAAGGGCAACGAGGCTGGGGAGAGGCCTCGAGCACAAGCCCTATGAGGAGAGGCTGAGTGAGTTGGGATTGTTTAGCCTGGAGAAGAGGAGGCTCAGGGGAGACCTTACTGCTCTCTACAACTACCTGAAGAGTGGTTGTAACCAGGAGGGGGTTGGTCTCTTCTCCCAGGCAACCAGCACCAGAACAAGAGGACACAGTCTCAAGCTGTGCCAGGGAAGTTTAGGCTCAAGGTGAGGAGAAAGTTCTTCCCAGAGAGAGTTGTTAGCCATTGGAATGTGCTGCCCAGGGAGGTGGAGTCACCATCCCTGGAGGTGTTCAGGAGGGGATTGGATGTGGCATTTGGTGCCATGGTTTAGTCATGAGGTCTGTGGTGACAGGCTGGACTTGATGATCTTTGAGGTCTCTTCCAACTTTGGTGATTCTGTGATTAAGCTTAAATAAAAGACCACCTAATGCATAAGTGTATGTTGTTCTTGCAATCTTCGGTGGTGGTGTATGTGAAAATAGAGGTCAGTTTGGACTTGGTGGTGGTAACCTCATTCACATTGCTCTTGCTGTAAAGTGTGTATTGCTGCAGCAGCCTCCAAAATACTGTGGAGTTCTATCAACTTCTTTCTAAGCCAGCATTGTATTTTGGTAGAAAAATGGTGGATTTTACTTTTGTCTGCTTCCTGTAGTTCTTCAAACTCTGAAGAACTGGGTATCTTTTCCAGCTTGATTTTGTGATGTTACCCTCAGCCTCTCAAGCGGCTGCTCCTGGTAGTTAGTTCTATAATTACTTTTCATGGGAAGCTGATAACAGTATCAGATCAGTAGATTTTACTTTTGGGGACTTGCTTACTTTCTGAAAGATCAGGGCACTACTCCAGGTGCTGTTCAAGGTTGTCATTTGAAATAGGTTCCATTTAGGTTCTCATTGTTTCTTCTCCAGTGCTTTGCCTGGAGAACAGTGATGTGGCATAAACCACTAGTAAGAACAAAAGTGATCTTGAAACTACTGGATTGGTCTCCTTGAAAATCTTAGGTTCATATTAGAAGAGCTTTTGGAAAGTGACATCTCTTGCTAAGTAATTTTGATATTTTCTGTGATACTTGTTACAAAACAACTGCTAGGAGGATAATCCTTACTATATTTGCTACAACTTGTGGTTTTGAAATGTTAATTCCAGAGATTTAGCAGTTTCTATATCGCAAGTGGAAGATTATGCAAATCACAGTTCTGAGAGTTTAATTCTATTCTATCGATGTTCCTGTGTTCTCAACTTCTAAATCCCTTGGGTGTTAAAACTTCTATGGAATTTTATGCAGGGAGTTTGCATTGTTGAGAAGTTGGACTTGCTGTACAAAAGGCAAGAAGATGGCTGTTACGCTCACAGGCCTGCAACTTACTATTAAAGTGCTGTTGTATTTCACAGAGAACTTACAAATCTACTTGCCCTATAAAATCAGCCTCTCAGAAGAGTCTGTCTTCTTGACAGTGTTGTCTTTAGTGGAGGAGAATTAATTTTGGGTAAAAAATATTTAGAGATGAGAAGGCAGTAAAGGAAGGAAGCAAAATTAAAGGATTAAGGGAGTTGCTGTGTTATGTCTGTTAACATTGCATGTGCTTTCCAAGTGTTTGTCTGACTTTGTTTGACAGTACAACCACATCTTCTATTGGCATATTAGCATATAGCTCTTTTACTTCCTGCATATTGCTTTTCATTCTAGTTAGAAAGTGGTACAAAAAAAGCCTGATGTAAATCTTAAAGGCTGATCTCTCTTGTAGCAGATCTCACTTCTGTGGTTTTGGATCAAGATGAATAGATCAAAGATACCCTAGGCTGCCTTAACGAGGTAAAGCCAGGCAGAGTAGTTAAATTTCCTTAGGATTCTTGACATTTTTAAACTCTCATCTTCTTTATGGTACATCAGAAATAACTCTTACAGGTGAGGAATAAACTTGGCCAAGACTTAACATCTGGGATAATACAAATAGTTGTTACAGGGTGCAAAATAGTTTCTTACCTGACAGCTTCACATCCTTCCTAAAGGACAATAAATGGCCTATTTACCTTAGCAGCAGATCTGTAGCTTAGAGCATAAATGTGAGAATTGCTCATCAGCATTTGAAACACAATTAATGCAACTTGAGAATTCACATTTTGAAGGAGATAGTTGTAAATCTCCTGAACCAAGTATCTAAAACTGCTAAGATATATGGCATTCACACCTGAAATATGCTGCTGTTTGCAGACCTGCACCAAACTTACCTTGTGCTGTGGCTTTGTGTGTTCTTACAATTAGACTCTCTTTTTATTCAATGTCATTATAGACTGTGTTTTTGTGAAGTAAATCATGGGAAACTGAAACTGAGATGGCTTGCCTGTGGAGCAGGGATGCAGAAAAGCTCTAACAGGTTCTCATTCACTAGGTATCAAATGGAGTTTGCACTCCATTCCATAGTGCATGGTCATTTTCTTGAAAGCAAACTTGGTTTCTCATGTGAGGAAATTAAAGGTGATCTAGGATCTGGAAGCAGATCTGGTTGCAACTGTTCCGTGTTTTGAAACATTGCAGACTAGAAAGGAAGGGGAAAGCGAAAAGCAAGCTTGTGTTTCTTCTGTTAGAATCATAGAATCAACAAGGTTGTAAAAGACTTCAGAGGTCATCATTACCTCATACCTGACACCTCATGACTAACTGAACCATGGCTGCAAGTGCCACGTCCAGTCCTTTTTTGAACACCTCCAGGGATGGCGACTCCACCACCTTCCTGGGCAGCACTTTCCACTGGCCAATTACTCTTTCTGTGAAGAACTTTCTCCTCACCTAAACCTCCCCTGGCACAGCTTGAGACTGCGTCCTCTTGTTCTGATGCTGGTTGCCTGGGAGAAGAGACCAACCCCCACCTGGCTACAACCTCCCTTCAAGTAGTTGTAGACAACAATAAGGTCTCCCCTGAGCCTTCTCTTCTCCAGGCTGAACACCCCAACTCCCTCATCCTCTCCTCACAGGGCTATGCTCCAGACTTCACCCCAGCCTCGTTGCCCTTCTCTGGACACATTCCAGTACCTCAATGTCCTTCTTAAATTGAGGAGCCCAGAACTGGACACAATTAAGAACCTCTGCCATGTTCAAGTGCAATACAGATTTCTTTCTGCTTAGCACAGATAACATACAGCGACAGTGGAAGTAAGGAAAACATTTTAAGGAAGAACCCACAATACCCAAGGACTTAAATTTAATGTAGGAACCTCACTTTATGTTCTTGATAATCTTAAGTATCCTAATGTGAGAGGAGAATCTGGCCTGCAGTCTTTTCTATTCCTGAGGACCAGTTGTGTTTCTAAAAGTTGTGTGTTTATTTCCTGTTGACATCTGTTTCATCTGGGAGTAGCAGGCTGTGAAACTTGGCCTTGATTGCGTACCTAGCTAAACTAGCAGGAGTGCTAGAGTCATACCGAACTGATCCCTGTCATGCTTCTTGACTTGTGCTTCAGAAATAGCATGAACACACGAACAGGCCAGAGCTGCTGTTTGAAAAAGGGTTTTTTTTTGGTCACTTAACAAAAAAGCACAGTCAAGAAAATCAAGTACCTCAGTTTTTGTTGATGAAAGTGCTGCTCCAGTCTTGTGGAGAAACACAAGCGTCTGTTGTGGCATATACTCCTTACACCTTTAAAGTTCTTGTGGGTATTTGTATTTGCTGGTAAAATTAGTTGTCTGTTGTGATTTGTGGTAGGTTGAGGGAAGTAAGTTGACTCAACAGATTGTGATATTAAGGTGTATTAAGAAGAAGTGATTTATTTTCAGGGGACTGGCATGTTTAGTAGGCTCTTCAGTGGTGGTGTCTTTGTCCTTTTCCTGTGTTTGCTTCTGCTGTTGCTGCTGGTAAATGTAGAGCTGGCAGAGAAGGTGATAAGGTCTTTGCTGTGATTATAATAAATGAGGATATGGTATAACTCTGCCACTGATCACAGTAACCTTTATGGCTTCTGTCCTCTGAGGAATTCTGATTTAGGAAAGCTTGGAATGGGGGAAGTGTAGAAGCAGGCTGATGGATGCAAGGAGAGATGTAAGCAGCACTGCACAACTTACAGCTAGTGTCATAGGTTAGTTGTGAGTAGAAGGTTGTTCCAGCTGATTTGGAGTCCTACTATGCTGTACTTCACACAGTGCTCTTTAGTAATGTTCTCTGTTCTGCTGTGTGTTTACAGTCTGCTGTGGAGGGTGAGAGAGTAAGGAGCCAGTGAGTGCCAGTGTGGGCTAAATGTGATACTGGCAAACATGGTGTGCCTGTTGGGCCTAGATTGTTGGAGGAAATATGCTGTTATGTCTGGTGTTTTCCAGGGGAAAGGATCAAATTTTCTCCTTTCTGAGGGTTATGCTGTAATGTAAGTATCTTGAATAAAGCTGCCCTTTGAGAGTCTTAACTTCTTTTAGATGGTTTAAATGAACTCTGAGTAACTGATACAGATATATAAGGCTGTTCAGTGTGGGGAGGAGAAGAGGTAAAGGCTTAAAAAGAGAGGTCCAATTTTGAATTAAATGTCATTAAAATTAAGTAGTCTACATGATCTATTCATGTCTAATGATGCTATGCTATGTAAGCAGTAGGTGTGCTCATAAATGAAGGGTTGTAGACCAATTCCTTAGGCCAGTTTTTTGGTATTATAGAGAAGGCTATTTACTTAATTAAAAGTTGGAAGATGGCTTGTTAGGAACTAATTTTGTAAATATACCAAGACTTCCTTCATACTAATTTTATTCTCTTCCATCTTAATGCAGGGTTTATATAGATGTCATATCCCCTTAACATTTTCTTTATTGAAAAAGTGCAAGAAACTTGTACTTGGACTCATTACATCTTGTCTAAATGCAGCATCAGCCTGGCCTTGCTAGGCAGTCAGCTGAACAAAACTTTATTCCAAGAGCTGAGCTGAGTTGAGTTGGATCAGTATAGTGTTATTCCAGACTGCTTTTTGTTTTTTTTTTAAGGCCACATCTAGATCTTAGTCAAAGAAACAGAAGTATTTCTCTGAAGCTCAATTAAATCTCTGAATTGGTTATTGGAGAAACCTCAGACTGTCCATTGACTTTGCTTATAGAATCATAGAATCAATGAGGTTGGAAAAGACCTCAGAGATCAAGTCCAACCTGTCACCCAGCCCCTCATGACCACTAAACCATGGCCTCAAGCACCAAGTCCAATCCCTTTTTGAACACCTTCAGGGACAGTGACTTCACCATCTCCCTGGGCAGCACATTCTAATGGCCATTACTCTTTATGGGAAGAACTTTCTCCTCAGAACCAGCCTAAACCTCCCCTCATGCAGCTTGAGACTGTGTCCTCTTGTTCTGGTGCTGGTTGCCTGGGAGAAGAGATCTTTTGGATATTTTCAGCAGAACTTTAATTGAAGCCACTCACTTTAACCATGTGTCCCCTCAATACTCCTCATCTCAGTATGTACTTAGATAAAAGTTCCAACAACACACTTATTCAATAACTGAACAGACACAGGGTTAGTATTATCACCAAGATGGACAACACAAGCTCCTCACATCCAGTATTCCCATATCACACAGCACAACTTCATCAGACAAATTTTTATCTGAATGAGTAGATATTGTTGTTAGTAGAGAACTGGAGTCTAGTCTGAACTGGTATGAAACCTGTCAATAGATTAGAATAGAATTAACCAGGTTGGAAAAGAGCTTTGAGATTGAGTCCAACCTATCACCTAACACCATCTGATCAACTGAACCATGGCACTAAGTGCCTCATCCAGGCTCTTCCTATACACCTCCAGTGATGGTGATTCCACCACCTCCCTGGGCAGCACATTCCAAGTGCCAGTCTCTCTTTCTATGAAGAACTTCTTCCTCACCTCCAGCCTAAACCTCCCTTGGTGCAGCTTGAGACTGTGTCCTCTTGTTCTGGTGCTGGTTGCCTGGGAGAAGAGACCAAGCCCCACCTGGCTACAACCTCCGTTTAGTGTGAATGAAAGGTTTCAATATCAAAAAGCAGAGATGGAATTTTGTTGTTGTTTTGTTGCTAGTGTTGTCTGAGCCACCTTTTGGTTTGGGGGTTTGTTTAGTGAGGGTTGTTTGTGGGGTTGGTTGGTTGTTTTTCCCTTCAATTCTCAAGATAGTTTCTTGAGAAATAGAGGAACATTTCATCATGAAATTTTCTGTTTGTCTCTGGCATTTGACCTGTGTCTGCATGTTTAATGGGCTGTTTGTTCTTTGTCAGGTGTCATGCTTTGGACATTCAGGGTATTTGTTCATTTTGTGGAGTGACAGACTGGGTGGTGCATGTGTGACAAAATCCTGAGAGGCCACTTCCAAGCTCTGGAAATCCACCAACTGGCTTATTGGGGAAAGGCCAGCTTGGCAGTCTTGCTTGGGCTGTTTCTCATTCTTGCAAATTCCTTGGAAATAGTTTACTGTTGCTTTGTAAATAAGAGAAAATGATTTATGAAATTCCTTGGTGGGATCTTGAGACTAAGAGGAATTTATGATGTCAGGTTCATCACAGTCTGTTTCTGTATGGGTTTGCACCTGATTGTATGATCCAAGGAAGTATCTGGAGGTGAGAAATACTTCAAGGAAGAAGCTGAAAAAGTGCTGTGTGTGTTTGGGGAATTTTTGGAGGGAGTGGTGGGTGGGTTTGTTTCTTTTTGGTCAAAATAAATTTATATTCTCCTAGGGAGACTTTCTGGTAGCTGAGAAAATGAGGTTAGACATTCAGATTTGCTTTTGGAGAAGGAAGTAGTCCCTCTGCTTTCTTTTGGGGTTTGTTTTTCTTATCTATAAGCACGTGAAATACTACTTATGCAAAAGCAGCTTTGGATAAAACACTTGGGGGGGGAAACTGAAAGTCCAAGCTATAGCTAAAGGTTATATTCAAGTTTGGGTACTTTGTCTTTTGTATCTAATAGCAAACACATGTCCATTTTGATGTAAACTCAGGAAAAAAAAATGGAGTGTTGAGGGCATCTGAAAGAGCCATACAGTATGTACAGTGCCCTCTGAGCTGGTAGGCTTTCATTTCTCAGTGAGAGCAGAAATGGCAGCTTTTGAAATAATTCTGAGAGCTTGCTCATTCAGAATGTATAGTACCCAATCTGACTTGGTGATCCTAGGTGTGTTATGACCAGTGTCTGTGAAGTTTGACTTTTCATCAAAGGTGGTACTCCCAGTGGAAGTGCTGTAGACTTTTTTTGCCAGCTTGTTTGCACTGAGCACTACTGTGACTGTACTTTTATTGGACAGTGTAGTGACTAATGCACTCTTTGGTTTGTAACTTCAAATACTGATTGGCTTTTTTCCCCTCCTGACCTTTGTCTAAAGGTGCTGTACAAGTGCACATGAAGTGAGGGGAAGGAGGCAAAAAAAGCTG
Organism: Colaptes auratus; assembly: GCA_015227895.2. Lineage (NCBI taxonomy): Eukaryota > Metazoa > Chordata > Aves > Piciformes > Picidae > Colaptes > Colaptes auratus. The sequence continues at coordinate 5,534,490 of CM037632.1, read as the reverse complement.
TTAAATCCAGACCATTCTTATTCTGTTACTAAAGTCACTCCTCTGGAGTGAGTGGAAACTGGGGGGAAATCACATGGAAGTACCATCCCTGGGAATGAGCTGTCCTGGTGATTTGAGGAGCAAAGGCTGAATAGGGTCTGCCTATCCCTTCTGGTGAAAGGAGTGAATTAGCATATGATGTTCTTTGCCATTCAGGAGATGAGAATGTACTGAGCTTTCTAAAGCTCAGCATCAGACTTCTAGCTACGTGGCCAAGAGTTCTGTACATTTCTGTAGTTCACACACCTATCTTTGTACTACTCTGTAGTGACTCATGTGTCTGCAAATAGTCAATGGTGCTGTAAGGTTTTATTGTTCCCAGTGTTTGAGATCGTGGTAAGAGTCCCTTGTTCTTCCTTCCCATCCTCTTTTTGCTGTTTCTACATGGCAGATGAGCTTCTTGCTAAGAGAGGTTCTTTTTCCTCTCTAGATCCACTTGACTCAGAAGTGCCCACAGTAGCACTAGATGAGCTTAATCCATGAGCTAGCTGTTCATGTAACCCTTTAACAGGCATAACTTGTTCATCTAACAAACAATTATGATAACAGTACTGGAAGTATTACTTCAAGCAGATTCTTTAGCTGAATATAGGAGGCAGTGGAGAGGTATGGCTGTATGCAGGTGATTTTTGTTTGAACCAGACAGTTTATGCTATCAAACAAATGCATCTGGTATATTAAAGAGCCTGGCAGGTTAGCCTGCTCCTTAGCTGAGTAAAAATGGAAGTTACTGCATACTGCCTATTTGTATCCCTTTCCAGTGATGTTATGTCTTGAATTACTGCTGAGCTCATCCTGGTTTGGAGCTCTGTAAACTTCAGCTACATGTGGTAGGCAGTTTCCCTCCTCCTGTGTAGGTAATACAGATAAGCAGGCTCATCTTTGTCATAAGAGACCTGCTGGCAGTTACCTCTGTATGACCTGTGTAGAATTAAGATGGTGTTTTCCCTCCATAGGACACACTAGGGAATCTGTTTTCAGAGCTTTACTGCTGTGTTCAGGCTTTGTATTGATTTTTGTTCAGCAGCTCAGTTGCTCTTAGTACAGCAAGCAGCAATACACCACTGTATGCTAACTGCTTAGAAGGGCAGAGGCAGGGCAAACCCCCATTCTAAAAAGAGACTCTTCATATGTCATAGTTATCTTGACTTCTGTTAATATCTTTGCTCTCATGATTGAGGGTCTCTTAAGAGTCTTCCTGTCAGTGTTCTTCATTTGACCAGTATCTTTGGATGCTGTAAACTGTTCATACTATTAGAGTGTATTACTAATACTTTGTCAGGACAGACTGCAGTTACAAAGAGGTTCTAAGGTGATATTTTTACTGTGAAAACTCTTCACAACAGGAATCCTTCCTGCTTGTATGAGGTCACAGTAGTGATTTTGTCCAGCTTGGAATCCTTGGTAGAGTATCAGTAGATTTAATTGCAAATTACCATTGATTTTTTTTTTTTTTTATTTTTTAATATTCTTAATTTTTTTTTAAACCTTTGTGGTTTTAATAAGACTTTATGTTCCATCCTGAGCTTTGGAGTTTGAGGAAGGCAGACCACTATCTAATTCAACATTGAGCTGCTTGTGCTGCTATGTTTTCAAATTGGAGCTTCCCATGCATGTCTCTGTTTGTTTTTTTCATTTGTCTTCACTCATTGAAGTCTTGTTTGTTGACCTTATAAAGAGCTAAAATATTTGATGAGGGAGCTCAGGGGAGGAGATCTACTCCAGAAGGCTGCTCTGATTCTCTTGAAAGTGAAGGTATTGTCTACCATTATAAAATACTGGTAGGTGTCTGAAGACTGAAGTTTCTCCTGGTAATGTTTTGCAGCTGCTGAAAAAAGCAGTATTAATGTGTTTGGGTTTGTTCTTTCTTTTCCTCTGTATGAGCACACCTAATGGAAACTGTGCATGTGTGCAAGGAATGTAGTATTACCTAATCTTTACAATGCATTACAAATGCATTTTTCCTGAGTAATTTTTCCTAACAGAACACAGAAAGCTGTTTCTTCACTGAAATGCAATGGGGCTGGTGAGAGGTCTCGAGCACAAGCCCTATGAGGAGAGGTTGAGGGATCTGGGGGTGCTTAGCCTAGAGAAGAGGAGGCTCAGGGGAGACCTTGTTGCTCTCAACAACTACCTGAAAGGAGGTTGTGGTCAGGTGGGGGTTGATCTCTTCTCCCAGGCAACCAGCACCAGAACAAGAGGACAGTGTCAAGTTGCTGCAGGGGAAGTTTAGGCTTGAGGTGAGGAGAAAGTTCTTCCCAGAAAGAGAGATTTGCCATTAGAATGCACTGCCCAGGGAGGTGGTGGAGTCCCTGTCCCTGGAGGTGTTTGCAAAAGGCTTGGATGTGGCACTTGAAGCCATGGTTTAGTTGTCATGAGGTATTAGGTAATAGGTTGCACTTGATGACCTCTGAGGTCTTTTCCCACCTGGTCGATTCTGTGATGATGTGTGTGCAAGTTCTGTGGCTATAAACCTGGGAAGAGGATACTTTAAGAATTGTTGTCATACAGATCATGAAAAATTATTTTGATGAATAACTTCATAGCTTAAGGTGCTCTTGCTTAAGTCTCCTCTTGTACTGTGTGTACTTTATTGATATTACTGTAGGCATAGGGGAGATAGAATTAAGAGTGAAGACCAGTTCCTGGGTGAGTGTAGCAGCTGAAAGTATTGACTGGAGTGTTTGGTGACTGACACTTGCAGCTTCTGATGACACCCCTCACCCTCTCAAAATAGAGATATAAATACTACCCAAATCTTTTCTGCCCGAACCTCTATGGAAGTGGTGACTTAAGATGCAGCGTTACTTCTTGCTCATAGTGATAGGTAAAGGTTGTTCTGTTTCTTGGTATGGCTCCTTGGGCTTCTGTTTGAGCTCCTTCATCTGTTGTTTACAGTTATTTTCATAGGGTCTTCTCGTAGAAAGAGTGACTTTTCCTCTCTTGACAGACACAGGCAGGTTGCACAATCTTCCTTTTTGAAATAGGCTGTTGCTGTTACTATAGCTCTTCAGGCTTTTTCTTTTCTTCACTGGGTCTTGCTATGGTGGTGGTGATATTTAGGAAACAGGAGACCACAAGGAAAGGAAAGGCAGCCTCTGCTAATATTTGCAGGTATTAGTCTGAGGTATCAACTCTGTTTGAAATGGGCACTTCAGCAGATTCTAGCTGACAGCACCATTCACAGAGTGAATGTGGCAATAATGTAGTCAAAACTTCCTCTGAAGTCAGCTCTGTTGCCAGACATCAGCCTTGGCAACTCTTTCAGTTCTGGATTCATTTTATAGAGCTTTTTGCTTAAAAAAAAATGTTCTTTTTAAGAACTGACAGCCAACTCTTCTGTTTCAGTTTTGCAGTACTAGAATATCTACAGGCACTACACAGATAAAAATATTTTACTTTGGTGTTTTAAGCGCAAGACTTAGGACTTCATAGAATTGTTAGGGCTGGAAGGGACCTCAAGCATCTTCCAGTTCCAACCCCCTTGCCGTGGGCAGGGACACCTCACACTACAGCAGGTTGCTCACAGGCACCTCCAGCCTGGCCTTAAAAACCTCCAGGGATGAGGCTTCTGCCACCTCACTTGATCCCAGACTTAGCAAAATAAAGCTGCAGATCTGTTAGTTGGTGTTGAAAGCACCTGGATTGTAAAATGGAGAACTAGTTTCCATGGTCTAAGTGGCTAAAGGACGACTTCGCATCGCACTGCTTCTGGTATTGTTGCTGCTTCTGTTACCTCTGCCCGGGGAGGTGGTGGAGTCACCGTCATTGGAGGTGTTCAGGAGGAGACTTGATGGGGTGCTTGGTGCCATGATCTAGTTGTTTGGGTGGGATGGATTGGTTGATGGGTTGGACGCGATGATCTTGAAGGTCTCTTCCAACCTGGATTTATTGTATTGTAATATTTTAATGAAGAAAAAATTCAAATGGAAAGCAGTGGGTTATCCACTTAACACCCAGTTACAGGCCAGATTTTTTGGGGGGGGGGGGAAATAGTCCTGCTGTATTTGGGATTAGACTGCTTGTGACATGATGGGTGAGGAGGAAGAAAGTACTTTACTGTTTGCAGGGAGGAGCATTCTTGCTTCTGCATAAGCTGCTAGGTTGGAAGTGCGTGCTGCAGTGTACCATCACTGAATCCTTGTGTGGGTAGTATTTGGCACTTTTGGTACCACACAGAGAAATTAAGTGCTTATAGGTTAATTGGGACCATTCCTGTTTCTGCAGCTGTGCCTCTAGAATAGAACAGAAAGAACCAGTCATCAAGCTCAACCTATCACCCAACACCATCTCATCAACTAAACCATGGCACCAAGTGCTCCTTCCAGTCTCTTCCTAAACCCCTCTGGTGATGGTGACTCCACCACCTCCCCAGGCAGCACATTCCAATGGCCAATCTCTCTTTCTGGGAAGAACTTCTTCCTATAGATCCAGTCTAAACCTCCCTGGTGCAGCTTGAGACTGTGTCCTCTTGTTCTGGTGCTGGTTGCCTGGGAGAAGAGACCAACCCCCACCTGGCTACAACCTCCCTTCAGGTAGTTGTAGAGAGCAAGAAGGTCTCTCCTGAGCCTCCTCCAGGCTAAGCACCCCCAGCTCCCTCGGCCTCTCCTCACAGGGCTGTGCTCCAGACCCCTCCCCAGCTTTGTTGGCCTTCTCTGGACACGTTCCAGCAAGTCAACATCTTTCCTAAACTGAGGGGCCCAGAACAGGACACAGGACTCAAGGTGTGGTCTAACCAGTGCTGCTTCTTAGTTGCACTGGAAAGTTGCTTTTTCTTTGTGAAATCAAATTATCTGCACATTGAGACGTAGATTATGGCATTACAATGATTACCTTGGAAATGTTAGCTTAATGTTTAGTAGTAGCCAAGAAGGAAACACAATGGTAGGTTTTCCTGTTACTTAGGAAGAGAATTGAGAGCTAAGTGCATTCAAGATGATTTGTTTGAGAGTGGCAGTAATAATCCAGGGTGCTGCTCTATTTTGAATAGTGTCCAGCTCTGGTCCCCAACCTCACAAAGGTCTTAGCAGAGCTGCAAAAAGGTTCAGAGAGTAGTAATATGATCAGAAGCATAGTATGGCTTTCATAACAAGGAGGAATAGGACTCTTGAATGTGAAAGATTGAGGGAATGAAGGCTGAGGAATGAAGTCAAGGCATGAGTACTATGGAGAGTGTGAACAGGCTTTGATTACTCACCTTTTCCTCTAATATAAGGAGGACTTTCTCAACAAGTGGCAAGTTCAGAGTATGCAGAGAAACTGGTTTATCACACATGCATGTTTAAATTGTGAAACTGTAAAGCTTGCTTGGGGGTTAATGCAGGACTGGACAAATTGGTTGGGGAAAATTACATTGGGGTGATAATTTAGGAGGGGGAAAAAAACTGCCAGCCACCTCTGTCTCAGGAACCCTCTGAGGTGCAAATCCTTTTGTGATGGGGAAAACATTCTGCTGAAGTATCAGCATATAATTCATATTCTTACACTCTGATGTTTATTTTTGCCATTGATCTCTTATTTCTCCTCTCCAGTTAGAGACAGATGTCTCTGAAATGGGTAAAACTTTTTGCTGCTACTGTAGTCAGGATTTTGGGGTAATTGAATCCTTGGTTTGCCCTGTCGTGTCTGTTACTTTGTCATACAGTTTGGATATTATCTGGACCTTGACAGGCTGGACAGATGGGCAGAGTCCAAGGGCATGAGATTTAACACATCTAAGTGCCAGGTTCTACACATTGGCCACAGCAACCCCATGCAGTGCTACAGGCTGGGGTCAGAGTGGCTGGAGAGTGGCCAGGCAGAGAGGGACCTGGGGGGACTGGTTGAAAGTAGGCTGAACATGAGCCAGCAGTGTGCTCAGGTGGCACAGAAGGCCAATGACATCCTGGCCTGCATCAGGAACAGTGTGGCCAGCAGGTGCAGGGAGCTCATTCTGCCCCTGTACCCTGCACTGGTTAGGCCACACCTTGAGTCCTGTGTCCAGTTCTGGGCTCCTCAGTTTAGGAAAGATGTTGAGTTGCTGGAAGGTGTCCAGAGAAGGGCAACAAAGCTGGGGAGGGGTTTAGAGCACAAGCCCTGTGAGGAGAGGCTGAGGGAGCTGGGGGGTGCTTAGCCTGGAGAAGAGAAGGCTCAGGAGAGACCTTGCTCTCTACATCTACCTTAAGGGAGGTTGTAGCCAGGTGGGGATTGGTCTCTTCTCCCAGGCAACCAGCACCAGAGCAAGGGTACACAGTCTCAAGTTGTACCATGGTAGGTTTAGGCTGGAGGGGCCCAGAACTGGACACAATACTCAAGGTGTGGCCTAACCAGTGTGTTGTACAACTTGTTACTCTTAAAACTCTGTACTTAAAGAACTGTAAAGAAACCCCTTGAAAAAATAATATTCATGTAATACCTTGAAATAGCTTAGACATTGGAGTAGATGAACACTATCTGTAGCTGGAGCAACTGGGAGGGTTGGTGAGAGCTTAGATCCTGGATGAAGGAAGGAAGGGTGGATTCAGAACAGAGCAACTACTGAAGTAGTTAAGGAGTGGCTTTAACTGCAGTTTAACAAGGTTAGCAGCAAATAGGTGCAGGTTGATTGACATTTGTTAGTTGGGTGTGCAGCTGATGAGTTGCTGCAGTTGCATTTAGCGTACTTGCCTCAAGGCATTAGGCATCCTATACTTAACATCTTAAAGTATATCACTTATTATAAAATCACCAGCTTCAGAGGGATTTAATGGGAATCCTACAGTGTGAGTTAAAATAATGAATTGCAGGGATCATCACAGTTCTGTGCTAGATAATTTTGGAGGAGAGTCTCTGGGGTTTTTGTTTGGTTTACTTTAACCGTGATGTATTTGTGAAGGAGAGAGAAGCATTGACCTCTCATCTGGATTGCTTCATGATGTTTGTTTATTTACCTAAACGTGAAGTTACTTACATTTCAGATTGACTTTTACATTGGGATTGTGATGCTGAGGTAATCTGACACTACCATTGACTTCACTTTAATTGCTGTACAGGTCTGCCTCATGTAGAATTGTAGCTGACAGTTTCAGTTTGCATCTTTGCAGGCACAGAATTACTGCATTCATGTTTACCCCACGGCTTTCATCAGGGCTAAAATTGTTTGCCAGGTATACTGAAATATATACACTACTGGGATACAGAACACAGAATTAACCAGGTTGGAAGAGACCTTAGAGATCAAGTCCAACCTATCACCCAACACTACCTAATCAATTAAACCATGGCACCAAGCATCCCATCCAGTCTCTTTTTGAACACTTCCAGTGATGGTGACTCCACCACCTCCCTGGGCAGCACATTCCAATGGCCAATCCCTTTCTGTGAAGAATTTCTTCCTAACATCCAGCCTAAATGTCCCTTGGTGCAGCTTGAGACTGTGTCCTCTTCTTCTGTCACAGGCTGCCTGGAAGAAGAGACCAATCCCCACCTGGCTACAACTTCTCTTCAAAGTAGTTGTAGAGAGCAATAAGGTGTCCCCTGAGTCTCCTCCAGGCTGAACATCTCCAGCTCCCTCAGCCTCTCCTCATCACTTTCCTTCCAGTCTCTTCCCCAGTCTCATTGTTCTTCTCTGGACCTGCTCCAGCACTGCAGGATCTCTCTGAGTGAGGCTTTGAAAGGTTATACTGCACTAAAACACAAGGCTGCAGTGTTTTATGCCTAATTTTTTTTGTTTAATTGCAGAAATATGTTCCTTACTGTTGTTACCTTTTCACTGCTCCTGTATGTAATAATTCCCACTTCAAACTTGCCTTTGAAAAACAAGGTGGAGTGGGTCAGCTTGTGGCTGCTACCAGCGGTTCATGGAAGTAAAAAAGCCATTATGTTGTTCTCCTTCTCTAGATGCAATTGCACTTGGCAAAGGTTAGAGGACTTGAGGTGTATAAGTTGGTCCTTAGTTTCTCTTGTACCCTCCCTTTCTCCTAAATGAGAAATGATGTCATGAATTTAGTTTAGCACGTCCATATTTCACTTTCCCCCCCCATTTATATCAACTGATCAGCTTAAATAATCATGGTTATGATTCAAAAGTTAAGCTATTGTCAGTCAACTGATTGTTGGGAGGCAAATCTTTATTTTGAAAGTATCTACACATGGGAGTGCCTTGTAAGGCAAGTTGATCACTGTCAGAGGCTGTTGCTCAGTTACCTTCAGGTGCAAGCAGAAATGCTGTCTTAACAGCTGCACTATTCTAGGGGGTGGCAGGGAGTGGTGGGTGTAATTACACCACACAAGTGGCATTATGTAGTTTGGACATCACTTTAGATGGCAAGTTGCCTTTTACTATGCCATGGGTTGATGCTGAATGCAGGATTTCAAAATGCACAAAACTATTTGCAGACTGAGATATTTCTCCCCCCCCGATTCTCTGTGCAAATGCATCAGATCTAGAAGTAGTAGAAAGTTACTTTTTTCTCTTTGGAAGAGGTGTGCTTTCTGTAGAACTGTGTGGAGTCGTATGCCCTGTCCAGTGCTACTCATACTCTCCTAGGAGGACAGGCTGAGAGAGGTGGGGCTGTTCAGTCTGGAGAAGAGAAGGCTCCAAGGAAACCTTCTTGTGGCCTCCCAGTATCTGAAGGGTGCTACAAGGAAGCTGGAGAGGGACTTTTCAGGGTGTCAGGGAGTGGTAGGACTAGGAGGAAATGGATCCAAGCTAGATGAGGCTAGATTTAGACATAAGGAAGAAGTTCTTCCCCATGAGGGTGGTGAGACACAGTCATAGGCTTCCCAGGGAGGTAGTGGAAGCCCAGACCCTGGATGTTTTTAAGGCCAGGCTGGATGTGGCTCAGGGCAACCTGATCTAGTGGAAAATGTCCCTGCCCATGGCAGGGGCGTTGCAATTGGATGATCCTTGGGGTTCCGTCCAGCCCTGACAATTCTGTGATTCTTGGTCTTGCTTTCAACCTAGGTATGACAGTTTTTGCAATCTCTGTAGACCTTCAGTTGTGGGTAAGGTTTCCTAGGATAGTTTCTGTGTTTTTTTTTTTTTTCTGCTTTTGTGCTTGGTGAACTATGGTCAGTAGAAGCTTCATTTGCTATTTGAACAACACACAGCTTATTCCTGTAGAAGTTCAAACTGCAGGTGAAAAGTTTGTGGCATAGAAAAGCAAGCCAGTATGCTTTAACGGTGATTGCTTTGTGCCTTGGTTACTTTTCAGTTAGCAGCTGGTTGCTCTTAAGTGGAAGAAGCATAGCACAAACCACTTGACTGGTTTCAACTTCCTTGAAGAATATATGTTTTTGTAGGTGAGGAATATAATAGGTAAACAGTTTCCATGGCTATCAAAAGTGTGTTTTAGAAAGGAAGGATCACAGGATGTCAGGGGTTGGAAGGGCTCTCTGAAGGTAAGTCCAACCTCCCTGCCAGAGCATAGAATCTAGTGCAGGTCGTGCAGGAACACATCCAGATGGGACCGGAAAGTCTGCAGATAGGGACATTGCTCAGCCCCTCTGGGGAGCCTGTTCCAGTGCTCTATGACCCTTACAGTAAAGAAGTTCTTCCTTATGTTGAGGTGGAACTCCCTGTGCTCTGGTTTCCATCAATTACCCCTTGTCCTATCCCAGGGCACAAGTGAGCAGAGGCTGTCCCTTCCTTCCTGACACCTAACCCTCTCAGTTGTCTTCTCTCCAGACTACACAGCCCCAGGTCTCTCAGCCTTTCCTCATAAGGCAGTGCTCCACTATTTATCAACCTTATTGATTCTATGATTCTATCCTTGTAGTCCTCTGTTGGACTCTCAAGTAGATTCCCCTCCCTCTTAATGATCATGCAGTCACACTACACTTTTTTTACCTGAGCTCTGTGTCACCTTTTGTCAAAACAGAAAATGCTGGTGCTGTACAGCTTGGTGTTGCATGGATTGTTACTTGGTGAACAAGCTAGTTTTGCTTTTTTACATAAGCCACTAAAAATGTAAACCCTTCAGATGATGATTGCAATGCAACTCAGTCATTGAAGCAAGAGTGGGGCAATTGACAAGGGGAGTTTTGTTTGCATGGAGATTCATAGATGTACAAGATTCTGGTTTAACCTAATGCTAGCAGAGTGCATTATTGAATATAATAGAATTAACCAGGTTGGAAGAGACCTTTGAGGTCGTGTCCAAACTATCATCCAACACCATCTAATCAACTAAACCATGGCATCAAGCACCCCATCCAGTCTCTTCCTAAACACCTCCAGTGATGGTGACTCCACCACCTCCCTGGGCAGCACATTCCAATGGCCAATCTCTCTCTCTCTGAAGAACTTCTTCCTAACATCCAGCCTAAACTTCCCCTGGTGCAGCTTGAGACTGTGTCCTCTTGTTCTGGTGCTGGTTGCCTGGGAGAAGAGAGCAGCCCCCACCTGGCTACAACCTCCCTTCAGATAGTTGGTCTCCCCTGAGATTTTTCTTTTCCAGGCTAAGCCACCCCAGCTCCCTCAGCCTCTCTTCACAGGGCTGTGCTCCAAACCCCTCCCCAGCTTTGTTGGCCTTCTCTGGACACATTCCAGCAAGTCAACATCTTTCCTAAACTGAGGGGCCCAGAACTGGACACAGGACTCAAGGTGTGGCCTAACCAGTGCAGGGTACAGGGGCAGAATGAGCTCCCTGCACCTGCTTGCCACACTGTTCCTGATCCAGGCCAGGATGCCATTGGCCTTCTGTGCCACCTGGGCACACTGCTGGCTCATGTTCAGCCTACTGTTGACCAGTCCCCCCAGGTCCCTTTCTGCCTGGCTGCTCTTCAGCACTCCAACCCCAGCCTGTAGCACTGCATGGGGTTGTTGTGACCGACGTGTAGAACCTGGCACTTAGATGTGTTAAATCTCATGCCCTTGGACTCTGCCCATCTGTCCAGCCTGTCAAGGTCCATCTGCAGAGCTCTCCTACCCTCTAATGGGTCAACACCCAGCTTGGTGTCATCTGCAAATGCAGAGTTAAGATTAAAGGTTGATAGCTGTCTCATTATTATTTGTCATACGATGGACTTGTTTGATCTTGTGTAATAATTAGAGTATTGTCATAAAGCTGCAATGTTGCTGTACCTTTTTTTTTTAGTGTTTTCAGACCCTAGAATGACTATTTTCCTTTTTTTGTTCTTTTTGACAGTCAAGAATACCTTCAGTGAAGAGCTACAACAAATAGAAGTAAGTAAACCCACTTGATATTGAGGTTTTAGCCTGTCAAATGGTTGCATAAAACCAACTGCCTTCGAAAGGATGCAGTGTCAGAATAGTTTGCATGAGCTGAATGTACTTGCAACTCTGTTTGAGGCTTCTGTTTTTCATCTCAGGCAAGACAACAAGATTTGGCTGTGGTATGCTGGTTGCTTTTATATACTACAAAAGTCTTACATCATTTGTGTTGTAGAGCTGTGAGGGAAAAAATGTGGTAAGTTTGGAGACTAAATTTCATGGGTTTCTCTTACCAGTTGGCTTCTCCATGTTGAAAGGGCAGTTGGTAAAAGAAACCAGTTGGAAGCTCCAGGATCTTGTTTAGTTCCATGGAGCAAGGGTTGACCTCCTTCAGTAAATGGATTAATAAGTTTGTCATTTTCACTTTGCTTCTATTTTGTTGCTTGTTTTTATTCTCCAACTGTTGTTGACATGTCACCGTGAAAGGTATCTGTAGTATTAGCTCTGCAGCATGAATTTTGGTGGCTCTTTCTTCTGGCCTTTAGTCTGCCTGGACTGTAAACACAGCAATCTGCTGTTGTTCAGCATATATAAGCAAATACCGCAAGGTAATTGTGTGTGTGGGTTGTTTATTTGTTTGTTTTGTCTAGAATTCAACTCTCCCAAAGTGAATAATTCTATGTTTTAAGTAGGTAGCCTTGGCTAGTAGAAAATATCAGTCAGTCTCTTGAACAGATTGAATTTTGTGGGCTAAGTTCTGATTTACTTGGGTAGCACAGAGAGATTGCATCTTGTCTGCTGGACTTGACAGCTTGAGAACCTGTTTTATGTGTTCCTTCCTAGTATGCTTCTTGTGTACTGTTCCATAGTAGTCTTGGTTGTTTGCTAAGAAGTTTAATGATCAGACAGTGTACCAAACAGTGTAATTCCCCCCCCAGAAAAAGGAGAATTTGGTCATAAAAAGGCTTCACATGTCTGTCTCAGTGAAGCTATTAATGAAGTCATGGGTGTGCCTACTGGCAAATAAATGGAACTTGGAGTACTGCTGTTGATGTGTGTGTGGTAGTGGACTGATTTTCCCCTTCTGCTATGCCCAGTATTTTCCAGCCAGGAAATGAGTTAATAAGGTTGGTTAGTTTCCTGGGGAGTACCAACTTCATTTAATCTCAGCTAGGATTTCCTAGGTCCAGAAGGGGAAGAGGTGGTGCTGGTAATGGTTGATGCTCTCTATGGGAATGAAATTGGTCAAGTGTATGACGAAGGAAAGGGTTCTGCTACTTGGTAGCAGGGTTGGTTGGTTGGGGTTTTTCTGATGGAAAAACCCTGGACCATTCAAATGTGAAAGCTATGTCAGATAGTGCTGGTGTAGCAGGGAACTACAATTTTTTTTTTGTGGGTTTTGGGGTTTTTTTGATGTGTGTATAATCAGCAGATGCACAAACTGGAAAATTACTTTCCTCACATATTTTCTGAATAAAGGCTCTAGTCTTAATCTTGGCCATTTGATTCTGCCCCAGGAGTCAGAGCCAACTTCCCAAAACCTCCCAACGTTTTGGAACAGCCTTTAGTACTTAGTGTATGTAATCTGCACGTTCCTCATCCTCTTATTTTGAATAATTCCTTTTAATACAAAGTGTTTTCTGGGTGTGTTTCAATGAAGTTGCCCAGTACCTTGGTAAGTTAAACTCCCCTGCATGTGGAAATTCTGTGACAGCTCATATTCATGCATATTTCTGGGAATTAGAGCCTTGTTATACTAGTGGCATATGCAAGAAGCATCAACAAGATTGTACAGTCCACAGGTGTCTGTTTGCTTGTTCATGTTGGTTTCTTTGTTCCCTGTTTTTGTTTTGTTCCTGTACATGGAAGGTAGGCAGCAAAAATCTTCCCTTTTAATGACTTTTATGTGGCAATATGACCAGATGATCCTTCCAGTGTTGCTTCTGTGAAGTGCCACTGCACACTTATTAAGAATAAAACTGTTTTATGGACTAGCTATCAAAACCCACCAAAACAAAACCACCAGACATCTTTAGGGTCATTTCACTGTTCTCTCAGTAGTATTAACCCTTTGAGGTCTCAGTTTTAACTGGCCAGATGCATCACAGTCCAGGCTGCAATTTAATCAAGTTTCAGTTGAGATCTGAAAAACAGGAGCGTTGTGAATATGTGATACCAAATTATTGCTTGCATCACTTCTGATGTTTGAAGTGCTGCAGCTTTTCCACCTGTATGTATGCAACCATTTTTATTGCCTTTTTTTTTTTTTCTTCTTGTGGTATGTAGAGATTTGGAAGGTAAATGGAAGAAAATTCAGCTCTACTCATGTCTGTGTTAACATTGATGTGTTTTTCTAATTCTAGGAAGCTGAAATAAGTCTCATGATGAACAGCTTGTATGCACTTCACGATAAATTGGCACAGATAGCAGGTAACACTTGAAAAGTACTGTGACAACTACAAAGAACTGCATGCTCAGATAGTGCTTTGCAACAACTGGTATATATGTTGGAGCCCTGATAGTCATTGTGAGTTCCATTTTAAGAATCTAGAAATCCCATTTCTAGTTCACTTCCACTGCATTTTCACCTTTTTAACTGCCTTCTGTTGCAGTGTTTGGTAGTTAATGGAGTAGGATGTTTAATTTTGTAATCTTGTGTGGGTTTTGTTCTAGTGTCTTAATGCTTTTATGCATTTGATTTCATTCAGAGATTTCAATGTCATCTGTGGAGAGGAAGATGTGTTTCTTTTAAAGGTGGTTACTTCACTATGATCAAAAAATGCCTAACCCCAAATATTTTTAGAGGCTGTTTAAAAACAAGTATTTTAAGGACTTTTTAGGGTGTGAGGTAATCATAGGTCATAGAGGAATGGAAAAAATTAGAAATGGGTAGATTCAGATTGGATGTTAGGAAGACATTCTTCACCATGAGGGTGGTTGAGACACTGGCACAGGTTGCCCAGGGAGGTGGTGGAAGCCTCATCCCTGGAGGCTTTTAAGGCCAAGCTGGATGTGGCTGTGGGCAACCTGCTGTAGTGTGAGGTGCCCCTGCCCATGGCAGGGAGGTTGGAACTGGCTGATCCTTGAGGTCCCTTCCAACCCTGACAATTCTGTGATTCTATGATTTTGCAACCATCAGAAAATGTTTAGTAATACAATGAATGGTACTGACTGAACAAGATTGCCTTGTTAGACAAAATTGTCCAACTTAACCATCCTAATTGTATGGTAATGAGAAGTGCTATATATAGTAGTGTGTCAGAGATGGTGTTTAGGATTAGTATTATTTCAGAGTTAAGAATACAGACCTTTTGCCAAGAGTCATGATTGACACTGCTTCAAGCCACATCAATAGTTACACCTCACAGTTGGGAAATAGCAAAGTTAAGGCTGGCTGTATGTGTAACTTTGGCATCTGGTGAGTGTGAGTTGCAGCAGAATCTATTTCACAACTCTTAGGGCATTTATTTGTCACTTTTGCTTAATTAATCCATAGTGCATTTATTTAGGAGGCAATTGTTCAGTTGGTTTTGTGTTGTGTTGTTTTTCTCCAAGCCTCACTCTTTGTCAGCTATTTGTTCTGGGACAGCAAGCTTCACCAATGAAGTGTTTTGTTTTTTTCTTAGCATTATTAGACATTGCTGACAGGTCTCAAGCATTAAAAGAAGTGGAAACAACTCTTTGTCAGGCCAATATAGGAAATCTGTGGTAAATTGGAGCAGCTCTGTAATACCTACAAATTGCAAAAAGAATTTTCCTGCAGAAGCTTTTTGTTTCCAGAGCATTTGCAGTCTCTGATGTGAATTAAATAGATGTTTGGACCAAATTCATAAATTTCTGCTTGTTTACATTGTTCTTGAAACCAAAACAGTGAAGGAATGCTGCTTAACCTGAGTACATGCAAAATGGTAGTATTATAAATAATGACAGTTTTAATTCCATTCACATTTTATGACTGTGAATGCCTTGCAGTGCTGATCTTTCACAGGTCAATTACACCTTTAGAATTAGAATAAATTAACCAGCTTGGAAAAGACCTTCGAGATCGAGTCCAACCTATCATCCAACACCATCTAATCAACTAAACCATGGCACCAAGTGCCCCATCCAGTCTCTTCCTAGACATCTCCAGTGATGACGACTCCACCGCCTCCCTGGGCAGCACATTCCAATGGCCAATCTCTTTTTCTATGAAGAACTTCTTCCTAACCTCCAGCCTAAACCTCCCCTGGTGCAGCTTGAGACTGTGTCCTCTTGCTACATTTCTGACTGTTTCAAATTGTTCAAACTATGGCATACTTAATAGATGAGGTAGCTAATTCCATGCTATAAATCATAGGGCCTGAAAGATTATTTTTTTTTAAATGTTGTTATTTCCACCCCCACACTGCCATATGGAGTAGCAAACCTGTGGTGTGTAGGAAAGATTTTTCAAGACCCACAGCTGTGTGCAGCAGAGCACTTACCTTGGGTGAAGTAGAAGGGAGGGGTTATGCTACTTCACTCCTTTTGAAAAGCAAATAGAATCATGGAATCAAACAGGTTGGAAAAAGGCCTCAGAGATCATCAAGTCCAATCTATTACCTAACACCTCATGACAACTAAACCATGGCTTCAAGTGCTACATCCAATCCTTTTTCGAACACCTCTAGGGACAGGGACTCCACCACCTCCCTGGGCAGCACATTCCAAATGGCCAATCTCTCTTTCTGGGAAGAACTTTCTCCTCACCTCAAGCCTAAACTTCCCCTAGCACAGCTTGAGACTGTGTCCCCTTGTTCTGATGCTGCTTGCCTGGGAGAAGAGACCAGCCCCCACCTAGAACAGCTTCTCTGTGTGGCATCTGGCCCTCCAGTTGCCAATGCAATGAACAATGTAGTAGCCTAGATAAAATAGTTTGCCACTTGATTTCTACATTTGTGAAAGGAAGGCTGTTTTCATTTCCTGGGTCTTACTTATATGCATGTGCAATTAAAAACATGTTTAACTGTCTGCCTTAAGAGAGGAATTTTTATGTACTCCAAGACACCTGATTCTTTCCAAGGTCTTAAAGGTGCATTCACCTCTATTAAATAGGATATTCCTGTCCAGAATAGCTTTACTTGCTGGTTAGATGATCCCACAAACTTAAGCTCTGTTGTGAGATTACCTGGTTGCTCAGCAGAATAGCTTTGTTGCACTCTGAAGAATGACCCACATTGTCTGTCCTTAGAAGATACCTTCAGCACCAAGTTTCTCAAGGTATGAGAGGAAGAAGCCTGGCATCCAGATTTGAATACCATATTGATGTAGACCTGAGACTATATATAAAGCTCATAGAACAGAGAAAGCTGCTAAAGAAATGCAGTGTTGAGATGTCTTGATCATGTACACAGTGCATGCACCACTTGTGTTTTTGAATCTCCTTCACTCAAATTGCTCACCTGCTGCAGTCCTGTCTGCTAGAATTGCAGAATACAGAATTAACCAGGTTGGAAAAGACCTTTAAGATCATCGAGTCCAATCTATCACCCAACACCATCTAACCACTGAGTGCCTCATCCAATCTCTTTTTAAACATTTCCAGTGATGGTGACTCCACCACCTCCCTGGGCAGCCCATCCAATGGCCAATCATTCTGGAGTTCTGGAGCCCCTATTACAAGAAGGATCTGGATGTGCTGGAATGTGTTTGGAGAAGGGCCACAAGGATGATCAGAGGTTTAGAGCTCCTCTTCTGTGAGATCAGGCTGGGAGAGTTGGGGCTGTTCAGTTTAGAGAAGGAAACCTTGTGGCCTTCCAGTATCTGAAAGGGGCTACAAGAAACCTGGGGAGGGACTATTTAGGGTGGTGAGTAGTGAAAGGACTTGGGGGAATGGATCCAAGGTAGAGGAGGGAAGATTTAGATTAGATGTTAGGAAGTAGTTTTTCACCACAAGGGTGGTGAGACACTGGAACACATTGCACTTGAAATTGGTGGAAGCCTCATCTAACTAAATAAACTTTTTTTATGTACGAAAAAGTAGGGCCATACCCATGGGAAACTGACTGCTCTCCTGTTTATTCATTTTGCAAGTCTGACTGAAAATAGATGTAATATATTGAAGCCTTTCTGTCCAGGACCAAGATATCCAATAATTAACATATGTTTAAAGGAAGTCTCGCTGAAACAAAGCACGTGTTCAGAGAATCACAGAATTGTCAGTGTCTTAGGGGGATCATCCCAGTTCCAACCCCCCTGCCATGGGCAGGCATACCTCATACTAGAGCAGGTTGCTCAGAGCCACATCCACCCTGGCCTTCAAAACTCCCAGGGATGAGGCTTCCACCACCTCCCTGGGCAGCCTGCTCCATTGTCTCACCACTATCATGGGGAAAAACTTCTTCCTAACATCCAATCTGAATCTACCCATTTCTATTCTTTTTTTCTATTCCCCCCAGTCCTATAACTCCCTAACACCCTCAAAAGTCCCTCCCCAGCTTTCTTGTAGCCTTCTTCAGATACTGCAAGGCCACAATTAGGTCTCCTGAGAGCCTTCTCTTCTCCAGACTGAACAGCCCCAACTCCCTCAGTCTGTCCTCATAGCAGAGCAGCTCCAGCCAGCAGCTCTGATCATCCTTGTGGCCCTTCTCTGGACACCTTCCAGCACCCCCAAATCCTTTTTATAATTGGGCCTCCAGAACTGGACAGTACTCCAGGTGTGGTCTCACGAGAGTGGAGTAGAGGGGGAGAATCACCTCCCTCAACCTGCTGGCTCTGCTTCTCTTGAGAATCACCTCCCTCAACCTGCTGGCTCTGCTTCTCTTGATGCAGCCCAGGATGGGATTGGCTTTGTGGGCTGCACATACGCACTGGTATCTTGCAACAGACCTGTGTTAAAGTTGTTGGGTTTTTTTGCCTCTGCTTCAGTTTTATTCCTGGACATAGGGCCTCAACTGTGGAACAGTTGGGAAACGTTTTTGGCTCAGACTGTGGAAAATGGGTTTCCAAGCCAAGTGTTTAATGATTGCACCAAAGCTATTCAAAGTAAGCCTTCATTTGCTGAACTATTAGCTGAAGTGGTGACTGAAGTGGCATATAGGAATATCATGCTGTTTGCAGTCAAACAGAAGGTTGACTGGTGAATGGCCTGGCCTTCTGCAGGCTTTTAAATTCATGAGTTTCTCAGGAGAAAGCTGTTAAATGATTGTTTGCAGTAGATGGGTTGGAGTGAGAACTGCATCTCCAACAGCTTTTTGTACAGGACTGGAACTCCATAACTCTGTTGAGCTTACTCCTTTCAAGAGTGGAAGGCAAGATGAAAGTGACTTTTAATTTGAATCCCCCACCCCCAGCATTGCATGAGGGTAATTTGAACTGATGGGCCTTAGGCAGAGCCTAGGCAGCAGAGGTGCTTTTAGCTGTTCAAGTTGTTTAAAGGGAATGTAGTCTGAAAAAAAATTTCAAAAGCAGAACAGTGAGGAAGCTGTTTGCTGGTCTTTGAAGATGAGACCAGAATCTGTGAAGTCAGTGTGTTTGGCTGCATGCTACATGAATGTAATTCCTGGAAGACATGAAGATCAGAAATTAGAACTAATAAAGTAATCCAATAGTGCTCTGTCTGCTGGGAGCTTTTGTCCTCTCCTAAGAGGGAGTACAGTGCTCTTGTAAGATTGAAAATGCAAAATGAGACCTGAAACCTGCTCATAAGAATTAATTTTTCACAGTCTGGTATCCTGCTTGTGTGCTCTGTTTGTTTTCTATATATTAACTTCACACTTTCTGTCCTTTCTTACTTCATAAAAGGGCTTTCCTGCTTATCTAGACAATAAAAAGTCTAAAAAGTTTCTTGAGCAGAAGGGTCTAGCCCCTTCTCTCACAGGCTGTTTTGCCCATTCAAATTTACTGATGAGCTTTTTGTGTGTTAGAAGGACTGAAGGAAGACTTCACGTCTTGCTGAAAAACAAAAAAGAGCTTGAAGGATCAGTAATTATCAGACTTGCTGAGGAGACCTTATTGTGGCCTTGTAGTGTCTAAAGGGCCTACAGGAAAGCTGGGAGGGACTTCTGAGGGTGTCAGGTAGTGATAGGACTAGGGGGGAATGGATGAAAACTAGAAATGGGTAGATTCAGATTGGATGTTAGGAAGAAGTTCTTTCCCATGAGGGTGGTGAGAGACTGGCACAGGTTGCCCAGGGAGGTGGTAGAAGCTTCATTCCCTGGAGGTTCTTAAGGCCAAGGTGGATGTGGCTCTGAGCAACCTGACCTTGTGTGAGGTGTCTGTGTCCATATTAAGGGCATTGGAACTGGATGATCCTTGAGGTTGCTTCCAACCCTGACATTTCTGTTGTTTTGGGAAAAGCTGGTGACAGTTTTCACCAGTGATCTCTCTAGTTCTGCTGTTGCAATACATTCAGACACTAAGATGTTGCCTCTTAGTTCAGAAGTTGTTTCATTTCATAAGTAGTGGCTTTTCTGCTCAGTGCTTGATTGAAAATTCCTGCATGCACACAGGCTCAATTGCAGCAGCCCTTCTAAGCCAGCCAGAATATGAGCACTCTGAAAAGCTTCCTTAACCCAACAGTAAGAGAAGATCATCCCTGTTACGCTGATGTGCTTGCAAGGCCAAATTCACCTAAATCTGTTGAAGTGTATTGAACAAAACTTTGCTTTAGGAGTCTGAGAAGAATGTTTCCTTCATAGAAACACTTCACTCCTTGCTGTGAATGAGACAAGATGCTTCTCCCTACCTTGCTAACATTTTGCTTAGGTTGTCTCATTCTCAATTGTGTAGGGAATTAATACTTAAAGTTGCTCCATCTATTCCAGTGTGGAGTAATTACAACTTTAAACACATTAGAAGAGTATAAGCAAAGGTTTATATTTTGTGTATGCATAAGTATCTACACTTTCCTGGCCTTGATATGGCTTTAGGAATAGTACATCTTGGTATAGATCCAGGACAGTAAGGCAGGCATAACCCTAAGCCAGTAAAAGACTGGATTTGTTGTTTCCCACTTTATTGTTTTGGCACAGTAAAATCATAGTTATAGGTGCTGAGATGATGGTTTTGGTTGTTTTGTTTTGTTTTTTAAATGAAAAGTCAGGAAAAGTGATGTTTACCACTGTGACAGTTCCTTATAAAGGATGGCCTAGTGATAGATAAAACTGGTGTTAGAGTTTTCTCTGTGTTACGTTGTGTTGGTGTTACTGTTGCTATATTGTTGTTTGGTTTCTGCCCCCCCCCCCTATTAACTGCCTACCTTTAGGTTAGCAAAGGAGATTGGGAAGGTGATGGCATGTGGCTTTGAGGACTGCCTATGCATAAAATACCTTCCTCTCTTACTGCTTCTGCATGCTGAAAAAAAGAGCTGGAGAGGGGCAAACCATCCAGTTTCAGGCTGAGCAAAAGAGCTGGAGAGGGGCAAACATCCAGTTTCAGGCTGAGCAAAAGAGCTGGAGAGGGGCAAACCTTCCAGTTTCAGGCTGAGCAAAAGAGCTGGAGAGGGGCAAACCTTCCAGTTTCAGGCTGAGCAAAAGAGCTGGAGAGGGGCAAACCTTCCAGTTTCAGGCTGAGCAAAAGAGCTGGAGAGGGGCAAACCTTCCAGTTTCAGGCTGAGCAAAAGAGCTGGAGAGGGGCAAACCATCCAGTTTCAGGCCATACTAGGATTTTGTGCATGTTCAGGAAGGTGATAAGTTGCTGTGATAGTTTGGATCAATCTAAACTTAATAGTGCTTGAAATACTATTCTGGATATACAGCAGCTGCAACTAACTTGGTCTATATAAATGGAAATTATGTGGAAGAAGTTGTCAGAGTTCAGCAGCTGTTTTATGGTAATGTTCTTCTGATAGGTCTTTGTGCTACCTTTTTCTCCCCCCACTTCCAGTGTAAATATTGAAATAACTGAGCCATACATGAAGCAATATTGATATGATTTGTACATATTATTAGCTGTGACAATCTTTACTCTTTTTTTTTTAAAGCCTTTTCCAGGACAAATTTGTCCAGAGATGGCTTTTCTTTGGTATCTTTAGAAGGACTTGTGAGAATTCTTGAGCTGCTGCTTCTTGTGTAGATTTTTGTTAACCATAAGCTTGTGTTTAGGTGTTCTTGTTTTATATGATGCAGTAATAAGTAGACCAAAATAAATAAAAGTTTAATTTTACCAGGGGAACATGAATGTGGCAGCTCTGTTCAAAGAAATCTTACCATCCAGGAGGCAGCTGCATATTTAAAAGTAAGCAAAACAAGGTATTTTTCATTGATTGTACATAAGATTTGTCTAACTCTAACAGTTTGTGAAGCCTGGTTTCATGTCCTAGTGCACTGACTAAATTTTAACTTAGTATTGAATGCTGTTTGGAACTGCTTTCTTGTAACCCATGCTACTCAATTTTTATTTGGAGAGGCAGCAAGGTTTTTTGGGGGGGGAGGGGAGATGAATGAAACTGGCTTAATTTCAATGGAAATGTAGATAGTAGTGTTTTAGTGGCATGCAGCTTTTTACCCTTTAGTTACAACACCAGGGCGTAATTTGAATTGGTGGGGGTAGTTGGCCAACACAAAAATCATGAATTTATGAAAATCTCTAGAAGTTTATCCAGAAATTAATGCTCTGTGTCTTGAGACTTTGTAGAAAAGGCCACTGCCTGCCTGCCTGCCTTTGGGAGGAGAGGTTGATGCGGATCTGCGCTGTGGGCCTGCCAGGCAGCAGCTGTGTGGAGATGCCGTTCATTGGTGCTTTAAATAGAAATGGTCAAAAAAGGCCTTTTTGTTAATTTGATAGGTGTGCAGCATTATGAAATCCCACTCTCTACTGTCATTCTCCTGCCTCACTCTCCGAATAAAAGATGACTCTTGCCTTGTCTTGACAGCTGTACGGTTTATTTTAGCCTACGTTGGTGTACCCTTCAGTGGAAAACTACTTGAAGCTTTTAAAAGGCTGAGAGTATGTAAGGTTTCGTTGGTTGGATGAGGGAGGACTTAAGCTGATGTGACATTTAATATACCAATGTATTGGCATTAAAAACACCTTCCATTTTGGGAAATGTAGACAGAAAGTGGTAAGAGCATCCTGAAGAGGCTTCTAACACTGGTTTGTAGTTTGGCAGTGGTATTCTGTACCTGTTAAGAAACCAGTGGGGATACAGTGGAAGAAACTTCATGGCAGATAACTGGTGGCTGTAACTATCATTCAGGATGGTAGTTGTTGTTACAACAGCTGTTTTAGCCCTGATAAGATCAAATTGCCCATACAAATTTGTCACTTTGTACAAAGTGGCATTTAACCCTCCCAGCTCCTCCTTTGGGGAGTATAAATAGAACTTTGCAGAGTGTCAGTGTTCAGTGGTAAAACTTCAGAGTGAAAATAAACCACTTAACTGTGTGCTCTTATGTGCTTGTGCTTTAATTGCATCCCAGGGACTTTGTGAAGTCCAGAGGAAAGATGGAGACAAATGTTTTGGGAGAGTATTATTTCAAATACAGTAGCAACTTCCAGTTTTGCTTTTCTTGTTCTGCAAAAGAACATGCAAGGGGCAATTGTGGAGTCAAGCCTTAGCTCAGGTGGCAGCCAATATTTTACTGTTACAGAGTAGAATTAACACTATTAACAACATTAATATAGCAACCAATTAAAAAAACTTGATTTCTGTATAGTAATATCAGTTCTTGAACTGCAAACACTGGGCTGCTAGCAAAATGCCAGTTAAAATCCATGCTCCTCAAACAGATCTGAAGAAGGACCTGAACTGCATCGTAGGACACGGCTTCGGCTGGGTTTATGTCCTTGGACTTTCAATCTTGAAGTAGATTTTTTTTCAATGAGCACCACCTAGTGGCTGATGTTTTTTTTTTTCCTGCCGCAGGTTAGAATTGCTAAGAAAGTAGTGAATGTGGCTTGACTTTGCAAACAGTCCTTAGTTTGAGGAGCGCTAGTAAGTGAGAGCTGCTTGTAGCACGTATAGACTTGCTTAATGAACTGAGTGAATGCTTAGGCCAAATCTGAACGGTCAAGAATAAAGCAACATAGTTTTGGCCACTGGTCTGTGTGGTGTGTGGGTTTTATTGTAGCATGCTAAAGTTGTGGTTATGTACAAAGTGACTCATTTATACTTGTGTTTTGACAGAATTTAGATCCAGAGTATGAAAGTGTACTTAACACCTCATTGCAGTGGATCTTGAGTAGTGGGGAAGATGTCGGCATAAAGTAAGCGGTCTTTATTTCTTAGCTTAATTTCTGGTGACAGAATATATCCTTTCTCAGAAATACTTTGTTTTTTTCAATAGGTGTCTCAGCAGTGACTCCAATGAGATGGATGTCACTAATGTGACAGATGTGAAGTATTTGGAATCCACTAGTCCAAAGATGTCTTTCAGGTGTCGCTTTCGCCGTGCATTTGTTAATGTGACTCACAGGTTGTCAATATTGCTTTTGGGTAAGTTAAAAGTCAACTTCTTTTGTTGTTATAACCTCCATTTCTGTCAGTAGAGGGGGGAAAATAAAGAGCATGTTTAGAGGGAGTTTTTATCCAACCATAAAGCCTGGAGTTCCTGTCAATGTCATGATTACAACGCAGTTTGCTTTGCACTTCTGCTTCATATTAGTTGCTATCATCTGCTGCTGTAGTCAGCTGAGCTCTTGTTTTTTCCCCTTTCAAAGCAATACTTTATGGCTTGCAAAAATTCCAAGGTGAACTGATGCAAAGAGGCAAAATGCTTAGTAAACAGACATGATAGCCTTAGTTTTGAGAACATTGCACTGTTGTTCCAGCAGCTTTGGAAACGTGATGGCAGAAGAGATTACTTTCCTAGTTTCAGGAAAAGTTGGATACCCAGTACAGCTGTCACCAAAAAATCTCTTACCTCTCTATTGTAAAAATGTATTTAATCCTTCAGGAAGACTAACTCCTTTAGGCCTTGATAGTTCTCTAGTTAAGTTTCCAGTTCTTTCAAGTTGATTTTAATTCTTAACCATACTGAAAACTGTGTGGCATAAAAATATGGTACAGATGAGTGCAGGGACTTCATTCCTTTCCACGTGGCTGATACAATACATTACAATAAACCAGGTTGGAAGAGACCTTCAAGATCATTGTGTCCAACCTATCAACCAATCCAACCCACCCAAACAGCTAGATCATGGCACCAAGCACCCCATCAAGTCTCCTCCTGAACACCTCCAATGACGGTGACTCCACCACCTCCCTGGGCAGCCCATTCCAATGGGCAATCACTCTCTCTGTATAGAACTTCTTCCTAACATCCAGTCTAAACCTCCCCTGGTGCAGCTTGAGACTGAGATATTGAAGATGCAGAGCTTATCTCATGCACCTATTGGATATTTCATAAATGGTTTATCCCAATATCTTAATGGCATTCATATGGGCAAATGACTTGAGGCCTCCTTCACCGGCCTTTAAGATGAACTAAAATCAAAGGCAAACTGCCATGTTTCAGATAGTCAATGTGAGGGTTGAATGGGGATGGGGAAATGAAACTCAGTATCCAAGACAACCACTGAGCTCATCAGTCATGCAGAGCAAATTGCTCCATGTCTCAGCTTTCTCCTCTGTAATTCAGGTTAATATGAAGCACCTTTTGAAAAATAAAACCTTGTATAAGTACTCGATTAATTTAACAACCCAGTTTGGTCTAAAATGGTGTCCTTCAGCTTCCTTGTATTAGCCTTCTGAGCTCTGGTATGGGGGAGAAAAAAAAATTATCTATTTAACTATAATCTGTGTGTGCATGGTTGGGTTTTGTTCGGATGTAAACTATAACACAGAAAGTTCCACCTCAGCATGAGGAAGAACTTCTTTACTGTAAGAGTCACATAGCACTTGAACAGGCTGCCCAGAGAGGCTGTGGAGTCTCCTTCTCTGGAGACTTTCAAGGCACATCTGGATGTGTTCCTCTGTGACCTGAGCTAGATTCTATGGTCCTGCTCTGGCAGGGGCGTTTGACTTAGTGATCTCCAGAGGTCCCTTCCAACCCCTAACAACCTGTGGGTTTTTTATCTCATTTTTAGGAGATCATGGGCATAGTGGTGCCTTCAGCCTGACACAGAAGAAGGAATAAGGTTTTTGTATTTTCAGCTTATGCTTCTGCCCTTCCCCACTAGTTTGTCCTTGTAGGGAACAATCTTTACCACAAAAAGAGCATGCAGGACTTTGATTACAAAAACACCCAAACAAAACATTAATTAAATCTGTAGCTGAAGTAGTCCAAGTTAATCAGTTTTGACTGGTATATCTAAAACATGTGACTTACCTGTGAGTAAAGCTCCAAGGAAATCTTCTTGTGGCCTTCCAGTATCTGAAGGGGGCTACAAGAAAGCTGGGAAGGGATGTTTTAGGATGTCAGGGAGTGTTAGGACTGGGGGGAATGGAGCAAAAGCAGAAATGGGGAGATTCAGATTGGATGTTGGGAAGAAGTTCTTGCCCATGAGGGTGGTGAGACACTGGCACAGGTTGCCCAGGGAGGTGGTGGAAGCCTCATCCCTGGAGGTTTTGAAGGCCAGGCTGGATGTGGCTGTGAGCAACCTGCTGTAGTGTGAGGTGTCCCTGCCCATGGCAGGGGGGGAGTTGGTGGTGCCTGATGTCCTTTCCAACCCTGACAATTCTGTGTAATCAGTGAATGTTTGTGCAGTTTTAAATCTTAACATGTTCTGAAGTGTCAGTTTGTGACTTCTGATACAACTTTGCATTTTTCCAATATAATTGCCTTACAGGGTTCTTTTTCTTCACAAATGAGTAAAATGTGAAATGTCAATCATGGGATCCCAGGCTGTTGTTGTGGCTGTGAAGTGTTTTTCTATATATGTATTTTCAAATGTTGCTACATCTATTTTCAAATGTAACTGCTCTTCAGAATTTGGGAGGTTGTAGTGTTGGCAAAATGTGAAGTGTTGATGAAGAGCACAGCCTGGTCTGCTAGCTCTGAAATATAAAACACTTCAAAATGGTACCCACTCCAGCCAGCTTCTGGAGTATGTGCTCTAAACTTTAAGTCACTCATGTTCCACTGTTGCTTAAAGAGTATTGTGCATCTTAATGCAGGTATAGCAGTTGTCTGGGGAGTCTTGCACTACATGAAATACCGCTGGGCAAAAGAGGAAGAAGAAACAAGACAGATGTATGATATGGTAGTGAAAATCATAGGTACGGCTTCTTGAGTCCTATCTGGTGTATATCAATCCGTTCTGTATAAGCTTTCAAAGTGCTGGCATTAATTCAGTGGTGTTTTCTGCCTGTTTGCTTGTCACCATGCTGCTAGAGTTCTTGATCAACTGTGTGGATCATGTGTTTTCTTTTTTCCTGAAGATTTTATATTTACAATCCTCCTTTAAATCTATTCAGTATAAAGATTGGTGGGGGTCAGGCTCTTGTGCCAGGCAACTGGTGACAAGAGGAGAGGGCATGGCCTGAAGCTGTGCCAGGGGAGGGTTAGGTTGGATGTCAGGAAGCACTTCCGGAAGGAAAGGGGAGTTAGACACCTGGATGGGCTGCCCAGGGAGGTGGTGGAGTTGCTGTCCCTGGAGGTGTTTAAGGCAAGATTGGATGTGGCACTTCAGTGACGTGGTCTAGTGGATATCATGGTGTTAGGTCATAGGCTGGGCTTGATCTCAGAGGTCTGTTCCAGCCTCAGTAATTCTGTGATTAACAAATTACATCAATGTGGCTATAACAAATTGCCACAGACTTGGTGATGTTTTATCTTACTGCTCAAAACAATTATGAATGTGCTGTTTGTTGACTGGGACGTATGGTGACATGCTGCTTTCTGTATCTGTTTTTTTTAGCTGTCTTTGGTGAAAACACTTTGCTCTTAAAATATGTTACCTTTCATTTCTACCCTTACTGGCTTGTCAGAGAAAAAGCAGCTTTTTAATTTGTTAGTTTGTGAAGAAAATTGTTACAAAAATAGAAAACATAACTGAGTTCTGAAATTCTGCCTTTCTGCTAGAAGCCACAATCTTTGCAGTACTTAGTGGGGTTTAGGCTCTGTTTTGGGCTGCATTTTTACTTGTATTGTCTTACTGCTTTCACCTATGGCAGTCATAGGTGCTTCAAAGAGTCCAGTGCAGAGCCACAGAAATGGTTAAGGGTGTGAAACATCTTCCTTATGAGGAGAGACAGAGGGAGTTGAGGGCTCTGTAGCTTAGAGAGACTAAGGGGTGACCTCATTCATGTTTGTAAGTGTGTAAAGGGTGAGTGCCTATGGGATGGAGTCAGGCTCTGCTGGGTGATACCCAATGACAGGAGAAAGGGCAATGGGTGGAAGTTGAGGCATAGGAAAAATGTTTTCCCTGTGAGGATGGCAGAACACTGGAACAGGCTGCCAAGAGGGGTTATGGAGTCTCCCTCTCTGGAGATATTCAGGACCCACCTGGATGTGTTCCTGTGTGATCTGCTCTAGGTGATCCTGCTCTGTTGTCAGATTGGATGATCTCTTGAGCTCCCTTCCAACCCCTAACATTCTGTGATTCTGTGTTCAGTTTCTCTAGTATCTCTGTATGTATTATGGAGCTGCTTTCCTGGTTTTACAATTTTCCTACCTCTTTGCTTGCAAATTAAGTTTTGTTGTGGGAGGAAGCACTTTGTTATCAGAGGTGGCTGTCTTGACTAGCAGTTAAAAATACCAAGCAAGAGGAACCATGAAAACTCCTTTATTCCAAAGTTATAGTCACTGTGTGTGAGGTTAGTTTGCTGGATTTGCTTTCATTGTGGTTAGGAGG
Source organism: Colaptes auratus (assembly GCA_015227895.2). Lineage (NCBI taxonomy): Eukaryota > Metazoa > Chordata > Aves > Piciformes > Picidae > Colaptes > Colaptes auratus. Next base: position 5,506,619 of record CM037632.1, on the reverse strand, counting down.
AAAAAGGCTTTAAAATGCCTCAATACTGAAACTGGGAAGTCATCAGAGTTGGCTGTTCATGGCCAGAATTGGTATTGTTCTGAATGTTGGTATGAGCAACATAGTTACTACCTTCTTTTTTTTTATGGTGTCCTCAGATGTTCTAAGAAGTCACAGCGAGGCCTGTTCTGAAAACAAAGACTTGCAGCCCTACATGCCTATTCTACACGTGCGGGATTCTCTAATACCACCTCAGGACAGGTATGCTCTCACTAAAAGAAATGCATTTCCTTAGGTGTGAGTAACAAAAAGTAGTAAAAATGGGCCCACTCATTTCAGGAGGTTGCCTAGTGTAATATTTTGGATGCATTCCTGTGTGACCTGCCCTAGCTTCTGTGGTCCTGCCCTGGTAGGGGGGTTGGACTTGATGATCTTTGGAGGTCCCTTCCGACCCCTAACATCCTGTGATTCTTACTGACACATGGAGCAAGAGAATGGTTGTCATGGGCTCACCTCTCCAGCCTGTCAAGGTGCATCTGGATGGATCCCTTCCCTCCAGTGTGTCTGCTGCACCACACAGCTTGGTGTCATCAGCAAACCTGCTGAGGATGCACTCTGTGCTGTTGTCCGTGTCGCCAACAAGGATGTTAAACAAGACTGGTCCCAGGACTGATCCCTGAGGGCCTCCACTTATCACTGGCCTCCACTTGGGCATGGACCCATTGACAGCCACCCTTTGGGTGTGCCCATCAAGGCAATTCTTTATCCACTGAATGATCCATCCGTGGAATCCATCTTACACAAGCTTGGAGAACAGGATGTGGTGCGGGACAGTGTCAAAGGCTTTGCTCAGAAACATTGTTTTTTCTCTTAGGTGGTGTATATGACCTGTGCAGGTTGTTACCATGCTGAATTTGTAATTCTTGCTTTGATTTTTAAGGAGGAAGATGGGAAAAGTCTGGAATAGAGCAGTAGACTTCCTTGCAGCAAACGAGTCTAGAGTTCGCACAGAGACACGAAGAATAGGTGGTGCCGAGTTCCTGGTGTGGAAGTGGATGCAACCTTCTGCAGCATGTGACAAGATTTTACTAATACCATCCAAAGTGTGGCAAGGCCAAGGTATTGAAGCTGATGCCATTTAGCAAATGTATAATTCTCATTTAGGAGTTAGATGCATGAAATATTTTGTTACTTGAACATGAAATTCCTGTTTTCTCTCTCACCTTTAAGTATGAACTGTCAGTGCCATTTCTCTATTACCTTGTTCAATGGATACCTTTTCTATCTATTCAGTATCTGCCTTGATTTCAAGTAAAATGAGATTTTTTTTTCTGCTATAACTCCTGCAGAGGACATGTAGCCAACATGAGCTCCTTGTTCCATTTTGATGATTTAAAAAACCCTAGCTTTTTAGTTGGTCAATTCATGCTTTATACTTCCTGGCAGTAATGTAGTTGGTTGTATCTGACAGCAAGTAAATGGGAGCTTGCAGACTGGAGTTTTCTATTGTTATCAGTCAGATACCTAAAGACAGTTTGGAGGAAGAGATGTTTATTTTGAAAGGGAAACTGCTGGGACAAAGCACTCCTCAATCAGCAGAATGTGTATTTTGAGCATCTCTATTTAATGCTTCCCTCCTGTCATAAATGTTTTCTGCACTGTGCTTTTGTGTTTCAAGCTCTGTGGTCCAGAGCATTTGCTTTACTAGAGAATGCTGTTGTCATACATGGATTTTGCACTGTTCTGCCACTTTTCAGCTTTATCATGGAACCAAGTGGCAAAAATCCAGTGGGTTTGCAGTTGTCTGTGTGCAGAGGTTGTATTTTCCTACTTCTTTTTCTTTCCACCTTTCTTCATATTAAGCTGCTTTTTTTTTGGGGGGTGGCTTTGTGTTTTGGTTAATGGAAAATGGAAGCTGTAAGATTTGGGTTGGAGTAAAAACAAATGGTTATTTCTGTCAACATCTGAGTGTGAGGGTAAATATTTAAATGAAGGCTTAATTGCCAATTTCTTAAATGTTGTGACTCCTCACAAGAGTCTGTCTTGCCTTATGTGCTTCTGTAATTCTGTGTTATCTCTTCAGTGGGAGTGAAATAAACCAGAACACTCCACAGTGTTTATAAACTCATAAGGTTATTTTGACAGGAGGGGAGTGGTTTTCAGTTCAGCTTTGTAGATCTGAGATTACCAAGGTTGTATCCTGCATTGCTTCTAGAGTATTGAACTACATGCTGAGAAAAAGGCTAGTTTAAAAAAAAAACCCTAAATTTCTTTCTACCCTTCACAGCCCCACTTAAAGAATACAAAAATCCCCACTGCAAGCAGCTGCATTCTCATGTGTGATCTGGAGCATGCTAACTTTGGTTTAACTAATGCAAGTAGTAATAGGCTTCCTTCTTTTGCTTGTTACTAGTCCACATTTTTTATTTGTAAGAAACAGTGTTTTTGTTGTTCCCTATAAAAGAGGGTACAGTTTAAAGTAGCTCCTTCCAGTATGAGTATTTTCTTTCCAGAGACTGATAGAAAGAGCTTCTTTGTGGCCTGGAAGGTTTATGCTGTAGTAAGCTTGATTGCCTGAGTGAAAATACTGCTAACATTCTGGTTTTTGTCCCAGGCCACTTTGGTGTTTTCCTGAGTTCTGTGTATGCTTTCAGCCCTCAGGTCTGAAGTGTTGCTTTCTGCAAGTTCAAACCAAAAATGAACAGTTCTCTCTCTCATCCTGAAAAGCCAAACATTTTCAAACACTCACAGATACTTGGCGCATTATCTGAGCATTGGTTTGGGTTTTTTTTTAGTAGGCTTGGGACCTGTTTCTTGCTTGTCTGTTCAAAATACTATGTTGGGATATCATTCTGTACTTCTCAAAGTTGTGCTGCTGGTTTTCAGCATTACATTGGTCACTCATTGGAAATGAGGGCTGCTGTCTTTCAAAAGTACCTTCTGAATACTACTGCAGGCTTGAGGGTTCATCAGTCATTGTCTTGTACTCTTAGTAACAGGACATTCTGCTGTGGCAGCTGTAGTAGGTGATTTTCATTTAGTAAGATGTGAATAGCAGGTTTGAGTGTTGCAGAGCCTTTTCTTTTCAGGACATCATCTGTTGGGAATGTGGAAATGCTTTAGGCCCAGTGCAGAAATGGTAGCTTTTGTCAACAGCTGTCTCTGTAATATACTGTCAGGATTGCTTTTTTTACCCACCCCACCCCCCCCAACTTAAATTGAATGTAGCTTCTGCAAGCTATGTATATTATAAAGCTGAATGCTCTACATAGTTCATTGTAAAGTACAGGCTATGAATCATGACACATCATTTCTGAAATTTCTTTTTTGATACTCAGATTTTCTTGTTGCATTTTACTGTACTATAAACCACTTGATAACACTCTGTCCTGTATTAGAAATCAGAATGCATCTTCCTTCATCTGGATGACTTCTCAGTGTGCAACTGCTCAGTTGCTGCTTTACTACGTTTACTGCATTCAAGACACATTCAACACAACAGTAGTTTCCAAAACTTCCTAGAAAGACAGCTACGGTAGTAGGTAGTGTTCTGTACCCTCTGAGCTTGAGGATCTGACACCTACCTTAACACACTGTGAATGTGGGCAAAACAACTTAACACTCAGCTGTGGATTTGAGCTGTATCTTGCCTATAGGACGTACTTAAGACTCCTGTGCTTCTGCTGAATAGGATATAGAAGAGAATTCAGCAGGTTGGAACAGACCTTTGAGATCGAGTCCAACCTATCACCCAACACCATCTCATCAGGTAAACCATGGCACCAAGCACCCCATCCAGGCTCTTCCTAGACACCTCCAGTGATGGTGACTCCACCACCTCCCTGGGCAGCACATGCCAATGGCCAGTTCTCTTTCTGTCAAGAATTTCTTCCTAACATCCACCCTTAACTTCCCCTGGTGCAGCTTGAGACTGTGTCCTCTTGTTCTGGTGCTGGTTACCTGGGAGAAGAGACCAACCCCTGCCTGGCTCCAACCTCCCTTCAGGTAGTTGTAGACAGCAATAAGGTCTCCTCTGAGCCTCCTCCTCTCCAGGCTAAGCAACCCCAGCTCCTTCAGCCTCTGCTCATAGGGCTTCTGCTCCATATGTTAAGATCTTTCCTGTTTCAGCTCTTTTGGTGGCAGTTTTTCTAGTTTTCTTATGTTTCTAGTTCAGCAAATACCTGGTAACAATTGAAGTGATACATTTTGGCTCTAATAAGAGGACATGGAAACAGGGGTGTCTGAAATGGCACACATCATTTGGTCTCTGTGGATCTTGGTAATAGAATAAACCACGTTGGAAGAGACCTTCAAGATCATTGTGTCCAACCTATCATCCAACACCATCTAATCAACTAAACCATGCAACCAAGCACCCTATCAAGTCTCCTCCTGAACATTTCCAGTGATGTTGACTCCATCACCTCCTCAGGCAGCCTATTCCAATGGGCAATCACTCTCTCTGTGTAGAACTTCCTCCTAACCTCCAGCCTAAACCTCTCCTGGCGCAGCTTGAGACTGTGTCCTCTTGTTCTGGTGCTAGTTGCCTGGGAGAAGAGACCAAACTGCATGTTAACAACCTCTCTGCAGGTAGTTGTAGCGAGCAGTAAGGTCACCCCTGAGTCTTCTCTTCTCCAGGCTAGTGATAGTCAGTGGTCAAAGTCTGTTTTCATATGCAGAGGCTCTTTTTATTTAACTTCTTGTTTTTCATATGAGTGATGGGAATAGTTCCATTGTCTAAGTCTTTTCTTGCACAGCTGTCTTTTTTTTGATGTTAGGAATTCTGTATGTGTCTTGCTTACTTCATTTTTGGAAGTATAAATCAGTTGGATTTAAGCTTGTGCTCCAGTTTTGATGTTTGAATGTAGAATCTCTTATGTCTAGATGACTGCCAGGTCCTGAACAAACTCGGTGTGTATCAAATCAGAATGAAATCTTGGGTTTGAATCTTGTGAATCAATTTCAAAGTCACTGTTGTTGTTGTTGTTGTTTGGTGTTTGGTTTTGTGTGGGGTGTGTTTTTGGTTTTTGTTGCTTTTTTTTTCCTTCTGAAATCTGGTAGTGCTCTGTGGTGGAGCACAACCTTGCCCAGGTGGCCAAGAAGGCCAACGGCATCCTGGCCTGCATTAGGAATAGTGTGGCCAGCAGGAGCAGGGAGGTCATTGTGCCCCTGTCCTCAGCATTGGTTAGGCCACACCTTGAGTCTTGTGTCCAGTTCTGGGCCCCTCAAGGACATCAAAACACTTGAATGTGTCCAGAGAAGGGCAAAAAGGCTGGTGAGAGGCCTTGAGCACAGCCCTGTGAGGAGAGGCTGAGGGAGCTGGGGTTGTTTAGCCTGGAAAAGAGGAGGCTCAGGGGAGACCTCATTGCTCTCTACAACTACCTGAAAGGTGGTTGTAGCCAGGAAGGGGTTGGCCTCTTCTCTCTAGCAACCAGCACCAGAACAAGAGGACACAGTCTCAAGCTGCACCAGGGGAAGTTTAGGCTGGAGGTGAGGACAAAGTTCTTCACTGAGAGAGTTGTTAGCCATTGGAATGTGCTGCCCAGGGAGGTGGTGGAGTCACCCTCACTGGAGGTGTTCAAGAGGGGATTGGACATGGCACTTGGTGCCATGGTCTAGTCATGGGGTCTGTGGTGACAGGTTGGACTTGATCTTCGAGGTCTCTTCCAACCTTAGTGATACTGTGATACAATACCTAGGCTCTACTGTTAGCATTCAGAGTTCAAGCATCAGTGTGGCATTTTGCCCAGTCCTTCAAGATGCAGTCTGTTTTTTGACTGACACTTTGGGATTTTTCTAGTGTGTCAGAATACAGTCTAGTGTGCTTTGAAATACTCTCTACTGGATACAGTAGATGGATCTCTGAGAGAAATAAAGATGTGTAGCTAAGTTCATTGTAGGATGATGGACAGATATGAGCAGTGCTTTCAAAACAGCAGAGAATTGTCAGTTGGAAAATAATCTCAATCATGCCAAAGTGTAATTTGATGAAATCAATGGGAAAAATACATTCCTAAGTGCATTCAGTTGGCTTTTACAGAGTACAGAATTAACCAGGTTGGAAAAGACCTTTGAGATCATCCAGTCCAACCTATCACCCAACGCCATCTCATCAACCAAACCATGGCACCAAGTGCCTCATCCAGTCTCTTCCTAAACACCTCCAGGGATGGTGGCTCCACCACCTCCCTAGGCAGCTCATTCCAATGGCCAATCTTTCTTGCTGGGAAGAATTTCTTCCTCATATCCAGCCTAAACTTCCCCTGGCACAGCTTGAGACTGTGTCTCTCTCTTCACATAACCTCACCATACTTCATCCTTGGCTTAAAACTATGTGCTGAATAAACCTAGCTACTAACAATCAGCACATCATTTCCTCAACCCCACACCTTTCCAGACCCATGACTGCCCCCCCTCCCCCAGTCACCTTCTCCAGGATGGTGTGGTGCCCCATTGTACAATATGCTGGTGACATTTCACTCCCCCTTGATCTACTGGAGCCAAGCTATATGAATAAGGTAAGCCCATTCATTTGAAGTCCATTTAGAGACCCCATCCCTGGAGTTTTTTAAGGCCAGTCTGGATGTGGTTCTGAGCAACCTGCTCTAGTGTGAGGTGTCCCTGCCCATGGCATGGGGGTTGGAACTAGATGATCCTTGAGGTCCCTTCCAACCCTAATGATTCCATGACTTGCCAATGTTGCTTAGTTCTGTAAAGCTTTTATTTTATATCCTATATATACTTTTTTTAATCAAGGGCAAAAAACTTTACAAAACCATGTGCTACTGAAAAAGGATTTGTCCTCAAACTACAGGCAGCTCAGAGGCAGTGTCACCAGCATATTTAGAAACCTATTCCCAAGGAAAAGAAAACAGGCAGATGTTACAGGTCTTGGTGACTTGGACTCTGTCTATATTTCAGTTAGTTGGGGACCATGTGGTAGTTTCCATATTGGATTTGGGAACCACCTTATCTAATTTCTAGTTGTTGGGGGTTTGGATGTGGCTCTGGGCAACCTGATTGAGTGGAAAGTGTCCCTGCCCATGGCAGCAGGGTTGGAACTAGATGGTCCTTGAGGTCCCTTCCAACACTGACAATTCTGTGAAAATGTGCTTATTTATGTATTCATTCTTGTGGGGGGTGGTTTGGTTTTGTTTCATTGTTTTTCCCCTCAGAGGTTTGCATAAGGAGCAAGTTAGTCTATCCCATATTCGCAGGCAGTGAATATTTTCTTGATTAGTGCTGGTCTTTCACATGTGATGTCTGCCACATAAGTGAATTTCTTCTACATGACACAGCTTTTATTTTGGTGACTGCCTTCAGGTTTGGGCTCCCCAGTTCAAGAGGGACAGGGATCTGCTGGAGAGGGTCCAGCAGAGGGCAATGAGGATGATTAGGGGACTGGAACTGCCTTATGAGGAGAGGCTAAGGGGCCTGGGGCTTTTTAGGCTGGAAAAGAGAAGACTCAGAGGGGATTTAATAAATATTTATAAATATCTGAGGGCTGGGGGTCAGGAGGGAGGGGACAGGCTCTGCTCACTTGCTCCCTGGGATAGGACAAGGAGCAGTGGATGTAAGCTGCAGCACAGGAGGTTCCACCTCAACACAAGAGGGAACTTCCTTACTGTAAGGGTCACAGAGCACTGGAACAGGCTGCCCGGAGAGGTTGTGGAGTCTCCTCCTCTGGAGGCTTTCCAGCCCTATCTGGATGTGTTCCTCTGTGACCTGAGCTGGATTGTATGGTCCTGCTCTGGCAGGGGGGTTGGACTCCATGATCTCTTTGGGTCCCTTCCAACCCCTGACATCCTGTGAGCCTGTGACAGCAGTGTTCATACATTTTTTTGGATTATTGGCAAGATTTTATTTTAAAAGGTCAGCAGTAAGAGGCATAGATCTGTAGTGTCATGGATCTCTAGTGTCATCTGCCCAAAACTGAGACTTCTAACACTTGGAAGAGACCATCTTGAATCATTCAAACTTTTCCAAAGCAGGGATTGCAAAGGAGAAGCATTAGCATCAGTGTGGAATACTGTTTTGCCTTGTTGGTGTTTTTAATCTTGTGTTTAAACTCTGGAATCTATTACTCTCAAGTTTTCAGAGTAAAACTTCCTTCAAGTCTTGGAATTTCTTTGACCAGGTTATCCCCTTCCATTCCTCTTGCTGGCCCTTCTCAAGGCACGGAACTCTCCTCTGAATCTGAAGGGCTCCTTTATTCTTCTGCTCTTGTGGTCCAGTCTTCTGTTGCAACTCCCAGAGAAGTTTCTTGTTAGAATTTCAGATTGTTCAGCTTTGAAAGAATTACTCTGTTGTTTATAATGTCTACTTTTCTTCTGACATCTGTCTTATCCTCTGGTGTGTTTCACTTCACATTTTTGCAGGCTTCTGATTGTGTGTATGGAGCATTTAGGCTTGCAGAAGCTGCATTCTTGTGGAGTGCTCCTTGACACTTGCTACTGCAATGCAACATCCATCTAAGCATCTCCTTCTTTCTTAGCCAAATAGGCAGTGAATTGCCCCCAAGGTGGAGGAAATGCAAATTCATCAAGCAGTTAAAACGGAATGGTTAACTTGCAGCTCCAATCACTCACTCCAGATGTTAAGACTGTCTTTTCGTGGTGATGCAACTCAAATACTTTTCAACTGTAGGGCATTTTTGTGAATACCCTGAATTCCTTTTGAGTGCTGTGGCCTGGGAATAACAAAGTACATTATCTTTTTAAGTACAAAAATGATAAATCTAAACAAAATCCGTTAAATATTTTTTCTCAGTGCACTAGCAGACTATGAGGAACTCAACTTGCTTGTAGCTTTTGTCATATATGAAGCAAAGTATTCTTCTGAGTAAACCCAGACAAGGGTTAATGTCTAAAAGTTGACACTTGTTATCTAGACAGTATTTATTGAGAGGCATACGACTATCAACTCTGGTTTTCTTTGCAGCATTTCATCTCGACAGAAGAAATTCACCACCAAACAGCTTGACACCGTGCCTAAAGATTCGCAACATGTTTGATCCAGTTATGTAAGTAAACCCAGTTCTCCCTCTGTATTCCTAGCTCCCTTTGGGAGAACACATTTCTTTCCTTCAAGATGGGGGGGGTTGCAAGAAGTGGGTAAACATTAACACCTGAAAAGGAACACATGGGTTGCACTAAATCAATCTTCCTCTTGACATTTATGAGGAGGCACAAATAATCTTACTCTGTCTTCTGTCCTAATTGTCTTGCTTTGTGTACCCGTGTCACGTTCTGGAGTGAGGCATTTAGTCAGACTCCTTGGAGCAACAACTGATCTTTCTCAGTTAATTTTGGAAACATTCAGTTAGCTGTTAGGAGAGACTCCTGGCCTAACACCAGACTTAAGTTTCTAAAGTATTGTGAAGTACTCTTCTCTTTTGCACCCTGTGATTGGACAAGTGGCGATGGATAGAAGCTACATCACAGGAGGTTCCACCTCAACATGAGGAGGAACTTCTCCATTGTAAGGGTCAAACAGCACTGGAACAGGCTGCCCAGAGAGGCTGTGGAGTTTCCTTCCCTGGACACTTTCAAGACCCATCTGGATGTGTTCCTGTGTGACCTATGCTAGATTCCATGGTCCTGCTCTGCCAGGGGGCTTGGACTCGATCTGTGGAGGTCCCATCCAACCCCTAACATCCTGTGATCCTATTCTGGAATGTTTGGACTGTGACAGAGCTTGCTGAGTCTGCATTCAAGAGGCAGAATTTAAATCATCTAATACTTAAGGCCCTGTGACTGCCTACTTTGCAAGCAAATGGTTTTAAACAAATTAGTGCAGAGTATTGGGTTCTAATACTCAGATAAAATTCGAGAGTAGGGACCATGTATGAATAAACAAGCAGCCTTGTTCCATGTGCCTAGAATCAAGGAAGAATAGTGATATTTTTTGTTGTCTTTTAAAACTTCATCCACCCCACTGTCTTGTTACATTCCCATTGGCTGTGCACTTGAACATGTTAGGAGTTGGAGACTAAAACACAGTTTAAGTCAGCTAATTCTTTCTAATCTTTGAATCCTGATTTGTCCTCCAAAGAGATGCAGGGATTCCAATAACTCCTCTGAAGTAATTTGCTCCCTAATGTGATTATGCAAGGGGGAAAATTAAGATGCTAATTGGGACTGAAGAACATGAGAAGGTAAAAATAAGAGCTATAAGATTTGAATACAGAGTAACAGGAAATAAGAGGAGATACTAGAACCATGGGCACAAGTGATTGCAAAAGTTGGATTTGTATCTTCATCTCTGTTTCTAGCCACAATTACTTCTTTGCCTTATTAATTGGAAAGCTGCTAACTAGTTTATCCATGGACAGCATTATCCCTAGTGTAGAGGAGGGCTGGAGCTCCTCTCCTATGGAGACAGTGAGAGAGTTGGGGGTTCTTCAGTCTGGAGAAGAGAAGGCTCTAAGGAAACCGTATTGGGGCATTCCAGTATCTGAAGGGGGCCTACAGGAAAGCTTGGGAGGGACTTTTTAGGATGTCAGGTAGTGATAGGACTGGGGAGAATGGAGCAAAGCTAGAAATGGGGAGGTTCAGATTGGATGTTAGGAAGAAGTTCTTCCCCATGAGGGTGGTGAGACACTGGCACAGGTTGCCCAGGGAGGTGGTGGAAGCCTCATCCCTGGAGGTTTTTAAGGCCAAGCTGGATGTGACTCTGGGCAACCTGCTGTAGTGTGAGGTGTCCCTGCCCATTGCGGGGGGGTTGGAACTGGAAGATCCTTGAGGTCCCTTCCAACCCTGACAATTCTATGATTCTATGTCAGTAACAAGAATTGTTTATAAAGCATGGCTAGAATTCCTGCCAGGCAGCTAATGAACGTGCATGTGAAGGGTTAGGAAAGGACAAATCATTCCTGTTGGGAGCCAGTTTCATTATGGGAAAACTCATGATGTTTTATGTTCCCAGGTCTGCAAAACACAAAAAGCAGAGTGGACTGAGAACACACTGCTGCTTGATTTACAAACAGGAAATGAGCACTTGGGAGTACTAATGGAGTGTGTTCAGTATTGGGGAAGACTACACAGTAGCAAAGGTTGCCCATTTCTAGCAGTACGATCTCTTCATGTTAGGTGTCTTTCTGCTGATGACAGCATGGTTCTCAAGCCTGGGACATGAGTCCTGGGCTGGGAGGGAATGCACTGAAGTCAAGATTTCATAGAAGTATAGAGTAGTTTGGGTTGGAGGGGATCTTTTAGAAGTCCTGGCTTTTGCAACTTGGAATGACTTTATTTCCCTCACAGCCTGAGCACAGCATGTTATTTAGAAAATGCTGTTGTTTGTGCTGTAAGAGAAGGGGAAAAAAACCACTTGTATATTCCCATCATTTTGAGCTATCCAGTCAAGAAAATAAAAGCCTGCTGTCCCATGTTGAGGCAGATCCTCCCTTGCCTCCCACCAGGGGCAGGAAAAAAAGTGAGACTCAGACAAATGGATTGCAGAAGTGATGGAAAGTTGAAATGGAACAGCAGTGAGTGTTTTACAGAAGCTACAAGCACAGTGACCAAAAGGATCCCAAAGCACACAGTCTCTCACAGCATACCCAGAAGCCTCTCAGCATTCCCCTTCTCTCTACCTGAGGGTACACCCAAAACCTCAAGGGCTCTTTCTTCCCCCTCCTCCACTGTTAGGCTAATCTCAGCTGACCAGATCTGAGATTACCCTTCCTCCTTCTCCTCCTGGCATTGGGCCTAGCCAGGCCTCAGAGGTCTTGAACTACTCCCCCGCCATTACCAGATAGGGAAGCATCTCTCATAGGAGTAGAGAGAGAAGAAAGAAAGAGAAAGTGTGAGACCTTGCTGATGGATTTATAGGGAGCAGGACATTATGGGTACGAAATAGGCTATTCCCTGTGTCCACCCACTGGGCTGGACACCCAGGACACCAGAGGTATGTTTTGTGTGGCAGCAACAGGAGGCACCCAGCCTGAACTGCCACACCTGAGTAGGATGCTTCTCCTAGCTTTTGCAGGGTATGAAATTTGTATGTGTGTTCCACTGGGAAGTCTCTCTCCCAGCAGGACCTTTTATTTGCATCTTCCTTGCACCCTTGTGTCCTTGTTGTGCTTCTGTTTGTCTGCATGAGATCTGCCTGAGCAAGTGGTATCATCTGGAAAGTTTGATCCTCTAACCAGTCAAGGTCAAATGTCAGAAACAAATCTGACATTCCGTGTTGCCAGAGTTCCTCAAGTGCTGTGTTTAGAGTCCTGCTGACAGATATAACATCCCTTGACCTGTTAACTTCCCTGTGTACATTCCATACCCTGGCACATTGATTGTTAAAAAAATGTATTTATTTAATAAATAAGGAGGAAGGTAGATTAAATATTTCAAGAGTGTTAACCTTGCATAGAGAAAACCCTAAAACTACCCAAAGCTTTTGACAGTATTATTGAAAGAGTAAGTTCAGTGGGGTTTTTTGTGTGCAAAGGCTCTTCAGGCTACCTGAAAGGGGCATTAAGACTGTTGAGATAGTTTACTTTCTGCTTAGATTTATTGTATTGGGACCCTTGCAACACCTTCACAAAAACACACAGCCTTGTGTCTTTTCTAATGATGTACATAAAGATGGATCAGTCTTGACACCAAATATTTCTCTGGAAAACCCCCAGGTTGGAAACTGATTTTTGGTAACTTCTTTTTGTGGGTCTAGACTGGCACGTTCTCTCAGTGCCCTATGGGATGAATGCAGTTTGATGCTTTGTTTGGGATAGTGAATAGCTATTTGAGTGATGAACACTGTTCTGAATAGCTAGCAAGGTCACCCAGCCTGCTGAAGCCTGACATGTAAATTTGCTTCACTGACTACTGGTAGAGGTGATACAATAAAGGGGCAGAGGCCTTTCTGCTGTCATCTTTGGGGCTGCTCAGTCTGGAGAAAAGAAGGCTCCAAGGTGACCTTATTGTGGCCTTCCAGTATCTGAAGGGGGCCTACGAGAAGGCTGGGGAGGGACTTCTCAGGATATCAGGGAGTGATAGGACTAGGGGGAATGGAATGAAGCTGGAGGTGGGGAGATTCAGGCTGGACGTGAGGAGGAAGTTCTTCACCGTGAGAGCGGGGAAGCCCTGGAATGGGTTCGTTCAGGGAGGTGGTTGAGGCCCCATCCCTGGAGGTGTTTAAGACCAGGCTGGATGAGGCTCTGGCCAGCCTGATCTAGTGTGAGGTGTCCCTGCCCATGGCAGGAGGGTTGGAACTAGATGATCCTTGAGGTCCCTTCCAACCCTGATGGATTCTGTGATCTTCCACTGCAGTAGGAACAGCCTAGGAATGGCCTTCTCCTTGGAACAACAGCCCTCCTGTCTGAGCAGATGTGGGAAGGGGAATATTTGATTGCTTGCAGTTTCAGACAGGAAGATGATGGCTGGGCTGCTGGAAGGGGATGGATACTCCTTTCCCTCTCCCCCTGCCCCAAGTACAGATTATTCCTTTTGATTCTTAGGGTTGGGCTGTTGGACCAAATTTGCTGAACATTCAGCAGCTGAAGTACTAAATCTGCCCCAAAGGCATTTTAGCAGAAAATGATGTCACCTTATAGAAAAAACCAGGTGCAGTAGGGAAGGAGGAGATTATTCAGAACACTTAGATAATTGTGCTTAATTAAATCTTCCATTGTTTACATAGGGAAATAGGTGATCACTGGCACCTAGCAATTCAAGAAGCAATCTTGGAGAAATGCAGTGATAACGATGGAATTGTTCATATTGCTGTTGACAAAAATTCACGTGAGGTGAGTGCTCCTCCAGTAGCATCCTGATGAGTTTGTGTGGCCTTCTCTGGACTTAAAACCAACCAACCAAACCAAAAAACCCTCTCTTTCTTCATGCAGGGCTGTGTCTATGTCAAGTGTCTCTCTCCAGAGTATGCTGGGAAGGCTTTCAAGGCATTACATGGCTCTTGGTTTGATGGTAAGGAATGGGGTAGAAATGACAGAAGAGGGGTGCAGTTGGAGTTCTTTTTTTTGATGATGAAATGTTTCATATCTGAAGTATTGAGCTGTAACAAAGCTGGGGTCTTCCAGGTAGTCACTGACTGGTAAACTAATTTTAGTGTAAGGATGTGTTTGTTTATTATGTCCTGAAGCAAAATCAAACTGGTTAGGCCACACCTGGAGTCCTGTGTCCAGTTCTGGGCCCCTCAGTTTAGGAAAGATGTTGAGTTGCTGGAAGGTGTCCAGAGAAGGGCAACAAAGCTGGGGAGGGGTTTGGAGCACAGCCCTGTGAGGAGAGGCTGAGGGAGCTTGGGGTGTTTAGCCTGGAGAAGAGGAGGCTCAGGGCAGACCTTACTGCTCTCTAGAACTACCTGAAGGGAGAATTCTTCCTAGAAAGAGAGATTGGCTATTGGAATGTGCTGCCCAGGGAGGTGGTGGAGTCACCATTGCTGGAAGTGTTTAAAAAGGGACTGGATGAGGCGCTTGAAGCCATGGTTTAGTTGATTAGATGGTGTTGGGTGACAGGTTGGGCTTGGTGGTCTCGAAGGTCTCTTCCAACCTGGTTAATTCTGTATTCTGTAAACAATACCCCACTAGAAGGTTTCTCTTTTCTTTCTCTCCCTTTGCCTCATAGGAAAGTTGGTAACAGTAAAATACCTGCGACTAGATCGATACCATCACCGTTTCCCCCAGGCTCTGACTTGTAACACTCCATTGAAGCCATCAAACAAACACATGAACTCTATGTCACATCTGCGTCTTCGGACGGGCACAACTAACGCTCAGGGCAGTTCCTGAGAAGACTTTCTACAACTGCTAGGACTGTTACTTGCAACAGGGACTTTCCTGTTTGGCTGCCGTCTTCCTTTTTTTGTTTGTTTTAGTGCTTTTTTGGGGGGTTTGTTTTGGGGTTTTTTTTGTATGTAATACTTCAATGAATTGAAATAAAAGTTGGACCGTTCCAGAGCTCTTGTTTCCAAAGGGACTTAGCAATGAGGCAGTAATACTGAGCTGACAACAACAGGGGGGGAAAAAAGAGGGGGAGGGGGAAAAATCCCACAAGGGAATTGCTTCAGGAAGTTCTCCGGGGCTATAGTAAATCAATGTATTTAAGTTTTGCATGAGGAATACCAAATTCATTATCTATTTGGCAGATGTGGTGACTGGTTTCTTTATTATCATTATTATCATTACTGGGTTGGTTGGTGGTTTTTTTGCACCAAGAAGTGTTCCTGATCAATCCAAAAAAGCATGGAGAAAAGAGGACTTCATGTGTTCCCATAGCTTCCTGTGAAATAATCTCGTGGGTATTTTGTGACAAACCACCCTACAGTTCCTGATGGTGAATAAGTTCAAACAAAATTAACTTTTCTCTGTTATTTTTCTTTTGTTTTGTTTTGTGGCTGTGTAAACATCTTTTGTGTTTTTGTTTCCCCCTGCAGCTTAGGGTATGTGAAGAGTTTCATCTGACATTAGGGGGTTACACGTAAGCGTGAGGGGGGGAAAGCCGAACTGAATGCAGATGCGTTAGGGTTTGTATATACATGTAAATGCTGATGGTGGCCAAACAATGGTGGTGTTCTGTGAGGGTGTCTGCATTGAAGCAGTGAATAAGCTTCCTATTTTATTCAAAACCTAATGTTTTATATGGGTTTGGCTGTCCCGTGACAAGAGGCCAAATACCTTGAGGTGTTAGATACAGGTTAAATATCTTTTATAGGTTTTTATATTAAAATACCTGACTCTGAGGGGTGGTTTTTTTTCCGTGTGTGTGTGTGTGAGAGAAAGGTCTGATACCAGTTGTAATGAATTAAAATTTGTGAGCAATAAAGAAGCAATTGGCAGATACTGGAAAAATATTTTGTGAAAAGCTGTATTTATTATTATTATTCCAATTGCCAGGGCTGTGATGAAATACCATTGGGATGAAGTGAATTTCCCAAGACATTACAACTTCCTTTAGTGAGCTAGTTACCTGTTAAAAGGTCTGAAAGGTACCTACTTCCTTGCAACAATTTTGGCTGATGCAAACTTAGGAGGACAGCTGACAGCCAATGTTGTGAGGCCAAGCTTGTGCATTGACTAACGTTTATCCACAAGTGCAAAGTTGTCGCCGAGAAGCTTCGTTGCAAAGCTAAGATGATTGACTTTACTACCCCCCCACTCTTACAAGGATTTTTATCTCACCTATCCAGCTCAATAGCCTGTAGGAGGTGAGGCTGGGGAGCGCACCAGTCTCACAGATTTTACTGAAACTCACTTTACTTTGTAGATAACGATGGATTTGCAGCATGAACTTGCACAAATAATGCACGTTGGTTCCCCCCCCCCTTCCCCTCCTCCCCCTTATGGTTAAGTAAACATGATGCACACTGTTCTGCAACAGGAAAAGAAAAAATAAATCCTCTTGTGCCTTACCTTTGTGCTTTTGTGGGCACCATGTTTATTACTGGGGAGTTTGTTCAGCGAAAACAGATTTTAAATCCTCAGTTTTATGTCTCAGATGCTAATGAATGAGTATATATAATATATAATCAGCCATGCAGAATCCTACTTACCAAGGACAAGTACATATTTTTGATGGGTAAGTAGGTTGTGCCAGGTCTGGTCGATGATTTTTTTGTTTGTTTGTTTTTGGATGAGTTTTACTATATACATATATGTATAATATACATGTATATGTATTATATATGTATATAAACAAACTGATTTTGTTGTATTTGATGTGCATCATAGTGATCTGTTAACCTTAGTGACACCTCCTGCCCCCCCTACTCCCCCCAATCTTGTGACCTGTTGCAAGAGTGAATGTAAAGTAAATAAATATAGTTGTGGCATTTGAAAAGGTCGCCTCGATGCAAACGCATCTATCTTGCTTCTGAAATATATTTCTTGTAAACACTGTACATTTTATTATTGTAATATGTACTATTATGCAGCTTATTTTACCTTTAAACTGTTAAGTTGACCAATATCCCTTCCTGCAAGACAGATGGGGACTGTGTATAATACCTGAACAGTTGCGAGGAATCCGCCGTTTGTTGTAATTTGTCACCCTGTCCTGTAAAAACAAACCAAAACGAACATTAATTAAAGGTTTATTAGGGATTTTTACATGTGTGTCACTCTTGAGATATTTGGGTGTCTCTTTGGCTCAAGTCCTTTTTTTCAGCTGGGGGCTGAGGGGGGAGATTCATTCATCACAGCCACCTACCGTTCGATGTTGTGAAGCTGCTCCAGTGCTGCTATGAGCTGAAATAAACAACTGAGCTTCACCTGCTTGTTACCCGGAGTGCAGGGGCATTACCTTCAGGTCTCATCCGAGCTGTTTAAAGGGCAGAGGTGGAGAGTCGTAGCGTAGTCTTTTTAGTTTATTTCATGTATTTTCGGCTAGAATCTCCTTGAGGACTCTGTGAGAGTGACAGCAACCGCAGGCACTTCCAGCCGCCCCCTTCCCCCCCCCCCCCCCCCCGGTTACATTAAGGTCACGCTGTTTCAAAATGGTTTTAGTGTTACAGTTTGTACCGAAGGGTTGTGGAGTGAGAGGACCAAAGGAGGAGGTGCGAGTCAATTTCTTCACATCCACTGACCCCCGTCCTCGTGGAAGGGGAGTGGGAGGAGGGGGAGTTTCGCTGTAATTGTTACACCACCCCTCCCCCGCCTTTCTTCCCCCCCTTTTCTCTTATTGAGAGGCAAGGTGAGCAGCAGGAGCTGTTTAAACTCGGCTGCCTCTGATGAAGTTTAGTGCAGTCACTTGGCCTCTGGCCGCAAGTGGGAGCCGTGGGCCGGAGCCATCGCGTCCCGCAGCACCCGCTGTCAGCTTCCCCCGGCCCGCTCCCGGCCGGCGCTGCGCAGGTAGGTCACGGCCGAGGCGGAGCTGCCGCCGCTGCGAAAGAGGAGCCCGGGGCCGTGCGCCCCGCTCTTCTCGCCCCCACTGGAACGGCAGGAGAATAGCGAAAAGCGGCTCCCTTGGCCTTCCCGAAGCTCCCCCTTTAAACGAAGGAACAGCGGGCTCCAGGCGCGCCGCAGTAGCGGGACGGGGTCGGGGCTCGGCCTGGACCTTCCCGCCGGCTGCCGGGGCGCAGGGGCCGCTTCCCCGCTTTGCTGTGCTGTGCCGCGCCGGCGGCGGGTGTCTCGCCGGCTCTATGTTCATATTTGGCGTTGGCCGCCGGTGCCCAGGAATTTCCCGTCATGCTCCCCGGGCGGCGGGCCCGTCACTGCGATCCCGGGGGGCGGGAGGGGCCGGGGCCGCTCGCTCGCTCGCTCCCTTGGGCCTCCCCTCATGCGCGCTGCGCCGCCGCCGCTGCTCCTCTCTCTGCTTTGCCTGGTGCTGGCGGCCGCCGCAGGAGCCGCAGGTAGGAGCCGCGGCGGGCAGCTGGTCCTTCTCCGCCTCCACGCCGGCCCGCGGGGGGCCGGGTCGCACCTGCTGGGGCTGTGGTGGAGGGTGGCGGGGAGGCGACGTACGGGCGAGGAACGGGTCCCAGCTGAGAGGGGGCCCCCCCGCCAGGGAGGAGAGCGGCGGGGGAGGGGACGGGCTGGGATCGGTGCTCGGGTTGTGCCCTGGCTCACGGAGTGAGCGCCCAGCAGGGTTTGCCCTCCCTTCATCCCGGCCGTGCCGTGTGGCGTCCCCGTAGCCGCCGCCGCAGCGCCTGAACCCGCGGGAGGACAGAGTGCGCGGACCCCTTGATCCGGGCGTCCTTTGCCGCCGCTGCCGCTTCCCACTCTGAAACGTGGTAGATAGTTTCTGGGATGTACAGCAGCATAGTTGGCGCGGTGAAGTAGCTCTCGACCGAGTGCGTAATTAGTTCAGTTCGGCTCCTGACGCCTGCTCGGCAAATTGTGCGTCGTTGATTATAATAACAAAAAAGCCAAACCAACGAAACCAAAAGGGACTTTAAACTTCACAAAGACTTTCAGAATTTGCTCTTGTTTTTCGAAGGGAGAGCTCAGTGTGCTCCCTTGCTGCTTTTGTGCTGTGCTTCGCTACTGACAAATACAGTAGATGGGAAGAAGAAGGTGTAATTTATTACCCGGTGTCACCTTTCCCAGCTGCTGTAGCTGTACTTGGTGCATCTTAATACTTATGGAAACAGGGATGAGACTCAGCTGAACTTGTGATATTTGACAGACTGGCTTTTCTACTTGAAGTAAATTCCAGTCATCGTCCCCTTAGCTTAAAGGCTGCCTGAAGGTGCAGGGATCTTAGGTACGGGTAACCATGTGTTAAAAGTACCAGACCTAGTGATAGATACCTACATTAAGGATAGATGCCCGCTGTTACCCAGCGATAAACTTCAAATCTCTTTAAGAGTTTGGACCTTAAACACATCTCTTTAGGGAAATACCAAGCCTTACACTATCTATGGTTTGCTTTTAGTTCTTTCAGGCTTCCTGTTGTTACTGTTAAAATGGTTCTGAAAACTGGGCTCTCTTGAAAGGCATCAGAGATGCCTGCAGGAGGCAGATACTTTGCCTTACCGGTAAGGCTTGTTTATGTCAGTCAGCAAATGGAAAGAGGCAGCTTCTCTCCCACCTTGGCACAGCTGACGTTCATCTGAATCCAGCATTTAATGCTCAGAGTTTGTCCCATTTCTGTTCGTGCCTTTGCTGAATTGACACAAGTGCCTTGCTGTCTTACTTGCTGATGATTCCCAACTTCTCTTGTTCGTGTGTGTTTCAATGCGCTGCTGCGTGCCTTTGCAGTTCGTCATGACTCCTTGTCTGCCAAATTTGGTTGGTAACAGTGCCCTTTAAGTCTCATTCTGGAAGTAGTTTCCATGTGGCTTGTCATCTTAATCAGACGTTTGCTCATAGCTTCTAAAAGAATCGCCTGGCTTGCTGTACACAAGGGCTTATTTTAGAACAGCGTTTCTTTATTGTCTTCTGAAATTTATGGGGGGAATTCAATGTGGGGAATAGCTTAACCAGAGTTACTAAATAATCCTGGAGTTCCCAGATGAAGGGAGATAACTCTTCGGGGTGTTTTTTTTTCCAAGTTCTGCAGTGATTTCACCAAACTACTGAAGTGAGTGGAGTGAACCCATATGCAGTTCAGCCTATATAATGTGGTTGGTTGGTCCTTTTCCTGCCTTGACAGTCTTTGGATCTTTCCCATCCCTGGAGGTTTTTAAGGCCAGGCTGGATGTGGCTCTGAGCAACCTGATCTAGTAGTGTGAGGGGTCCCTGCCCGTAGCAGAGGGGTGGGAACTAGGTGATCCTTGAGGTCCCTTCCAGCCCTGACAATTCTATGATTCTAATATGCATATGAAAAGAGCTTTAAGAGGAAACAACCCAATTCTGATTCTTCCCCCAAAAGCACAATCTTTAAAAACAGTGCCTTTACACGTGGGATAATGTTTCTATATTTGGTAGCAAAGCCATATAAAGCAGTTGATCCTAGACAAGAATAAAATCTTTTGGCTGAATGACCTTGTTTATGTTTTTCTAAGTGACAGTGGTCAGCCACTGTCTCAGGGGTTTGGTTATTATGGATTTTTTGGGGGTTGTTCCTACCCTAAGAATTCCTCACAGCTGCTTGATAGAGGGAAATGTGCACGCCAGGAAGAGACTTGGTCCTTTGCCCTGGTATTCATTGGAAGGATCCTGTTTACCTACTCGCGTTTTGCCAGCTTTGTAAGGTGATACTTGTTTCTATTTCATGGGAGGTCCAGCCTATTTATTTCAGCAGAAACGCCAGAAAAAGGAGGTTTCCTCTCTCAGGTGGATTGTTCAAGTGTCCTTTGTTACTTAGTATAAAAGACGAGGGAACGGGAGGGAGAAGGGGGAGAGTTCGCTCTGTTAAGGATTTAATCTTCTCAGCCAGGAGGTTAAGAAGTCTGTCTGTCTGCATCTGACTGGCATTGCTACAAGCCAGCGATGCAGTAAACCCATCCAGTTTCGAGGTAGCTCTGTTGAGCTGCAGGATTCAAGTGAGTGTGTCCTCATTGCAGAGCAACTCTTAAGCTACATGCAGCATTCTGTTAGGCGTAAGCAGCAAATTCGACCTTACTGTCCCCTTCATGTCATTTTCCTTTTTTCATTAAAAGCTGTGGCTTTGGCAGCACCCAGGCTATGAATTTAAGCTGTGGAGGCTTTAGCTAATGGGAAAGTGGGATAAACCATCAGCCTAATTACAGCTTGGTCTAGCCCTGATTTACAGAATCACAGAGTTGTCAGGGTTGGAGGGGACCTCAAGGATCATTTAATTCCAACCCCTCTAGATCAGGTTGTCTTTAGGGTCACTAAAGGGTCCCTTTAGCCAGAAGACACCCCACGCCCCCCAGAAAAAAGCCCCTCAAGTTCCTGGTGTATTTATGACAGTGTGTTTAGGAATTACTGTGGAATAAAATCAGGTATGGATTTATTTTTCCCTGAGTAGCTCTGAAGTTGGTATGCTTATTTTGGAACAGAGTCCAGATGGAAATAGGGTGTTTCTTGCTCTGGAATTACCATGTCCATACATGGAGTTATTTAGAGGCTGCTTTCTCTGTGCAAGCTACAGGTCTTACAACAACAAAAACCTGACATATTTGGGAGCCTTTTATTTAAGTCTCTCATAGAGTAAGCAGTGGCTACAAGTAAACCTTCCCTTTTGTTCACTCTTAGCGCTTCTGTAGGATTGTATGATTATCTTTTCAGATGCCTCATTTGTCTTAGAAGGTTCTTAGGTTATCAGTAAACTATGAAGCATGTGCTAACTGAAATAAAACACCAGCAAACCCACAAACCCAAGGTTCTAAGTTCTCCTCCGAGGAAATTTGTGAATGTATAACCAACCACCAGGCCACGTTTTGAAAGTAATTTCCAACCAAGCACCTAAGGAAAAGGAAGGTGGAATGTATTGCATCATTAATTCCTCCCAGAAAATGAAGAGTGTCATTCTGGGGAGGGGGGTTTCTAAAAGGGATTTTTGTGTCCTTACTCTGTGAGGATGGTGATCCTTATGTTTGTCTGAGAAGAATGCTTTGGGGACCTGGTTCAGGGGGAAGTAATTGGAAATTATGTAATTTATCTGCTTAGCTCCAGCTCGTTTAGCAACCTCAATTCCAGTGACATTATCTGAAAAACCACACACTCTAGCAGCTGGAACTGTGAATAAAGAGGCTTTTCTTAGCAGGGATTTTAAGACCTGAGTAATTGAACCATATTAGGCCAGAACAGGCAACAACAGCGCTTGGACTCACAACAGTTGTTCCATCTTCACAAACTTAAGTTAGAGTTTAGTGGGTTTTTTGTAATATGATTAATAGTATCACAGTACATTAGAGATTGGAAGGGCCCTCCAGAGATCATCAAGTCTAACCCCCACCCTGGCCAAAAGCAGGGTCACCCAGGTTAGTCTGCACAGGAATGCGTCCAAGTGGGCCCTGAAAGTCTCCAGAGAAGGAGACTCCACAACCTCTTTGGGTAGCCTGTTCTACTGCTCTGTTACCCTCACTGTAAAGAAGTTTCTCCTCATGTGAGGTGAAATCTTCTATGTTCAAGTTTGTATCCATTGTTTCTTGTCTTATTCCTGTGCACCACCCAAAAGAGCTTGGCCCCCTCCACTTGATACCCACCCCTCAGATATTGATAGACATTGATCAGATCCCCTCTCAGCCTTCTTTTCTCCAGACTAAACAGCCCCTGGCATCTCAGTTTCACTTTGTAGGGGAGATGCTCAAGTCCCCTAATCATCTTCATGGCTCTTTGTTGGACTCTCTCTAGCAGGTCTCTGTCTCTCTTGAACTGGGGAGCCCAAAACTGGACACAGGATTGCGGGTGTGGTTTCAGCAGGGCAGAGTAGAAGCAGAGAAGAACCTCCCTGGACCTGCTGGACACACTTTTCTTGACACACCTCAGGATCCCATTGGCTCTCTTTGCCACAAGAACACATTGCAGAACTTGCTGTCCACTAGGACTCGAAGCTCTTTCTCTGTGGAGCATTAAGTAGTTCTTTATTTAGGCTGAGCAGTGGACATTGTCTTTCCAGTAAGTTCTAGTTTTAAACATGCTTCAGCTTTTGAGTGTTTCACAAGCAAAGTCTAAGGATGGGACTTCTGAGGGGTTCCCCAGTTCACTCTTTTCTGCATCTGAGCATCGGGATTAATGGTTTCTTTGAAGTGTGGGCAGCAGCTTAGCAAAACATACACAGTGTGCCGATGCATTGTTTTGTTGGGAAGTGTTACCACATCCAAGAAGTCTTAGGAGTAACGTCATGAATGGCATTTGGAAGTTTTTCCCTAGGGGCCTCTTCAGCTCTCTGTTCCTCTGAGCAGGGACAATGCCATTGAGTCTCACCTGAGGGAAAACAAATCCCCACTATCAGCTAATAGCAACAGCACTGATGGGAAGTAGCTGCCAAATGCCATCGCTTTCACTCCGGTCACACAATGAAAATGTCAACAAAACAAATCAACACCAGGAAAAGCTTAGCAGTTTCCTAGGGAAGTGATCTGTGCCAGTCGTGGCCGAAAGAAAACAGCCCAGAAAGTGTTTGGTCTTGGCTGAGGGATTGCCCTGTTCTTGTTCCTCTCTGTTCCCCAGTGTGTGGCTCTTGGGGAAATCCGTAGGCAAGGCTGTGCCTCCAGCTGCACGCACGCATGGGGAGCCGAGGAGTTTTTAACCACTTCAGAATCATAGAATCAACCAGGATGGAAAAGACCTCACAGATCATCCAGTCCAACCTATTAGCTAGTACCTAACACCTCCTGACAACTGAACCATGGCTGCAAGTGCCACATCCAATCCATTTTCAAACACCTCCAGGGACAGTGACTCCACCACCTCCCTGGGCAGCACATTCCAATGGCAAATCTCTGTTTCTGGGAAGAACTTTCTCCTCACCTCCAGCCTAAACTTCCCCTGGCACAGCTTGAGACTGTGTCCTCTTTTTCTGGTGCTGGTTATCTGGGAGAAGAGACCAACCCCCACCTGGCTACAACCTCCTTTCAGGTAATTGTAGAGAGCAATGAGGTCTCCCCTGAGTCTCCTCTTCTCCAGGCTAAGCAACCCCAGCTCCCTCAGCCTCTCCTCACAGGCTGTGCTCCAGACCCCTCCCCAGCCTTGTTGCCCGTTCTCTGGACACGTTCAAGTGTCTCAATGTCCTTCTTGAATTGAGGGGCCCAGAACTGGACACAGTACTCAAGCTGTGGCCTGACCAGTGCTTTGAGGACCTCTGTGGTAGGTTGGCTGGGGTGAGAGCCACATGGATCACAGAATCAACCTGTTTGGAAGAGACCTCCAAGATCATCAAGTCCAACCAATCACCCAACCCTAACTAATCAGCTAAACCATGGCACTAAGTGACTCATCCAGGCTTTTCTTAAACACCTCCAGGGAGATGTCCCTTTCATTCATGAATCAAGTCTGGTCTTGGGTTTCCTGCAGCTGGTTCAAGAGCAAGCATTGATTTGATCTAAAGTTACTGTACTTGCTCAAATGACTAAGAAAAATGGTTAGCCTTGTACAATCTGTCTTTGCCACCTGGGTCAGATTATCCCCATCCTGCTGCTGAGAGGAAGCTTGATATTAAAGATAAAACCAATGAGCATCCCTTCTTGTGTGCCTTGATGATGAATAGTCACTGCTTACACCCAGTTGGAGTTTGAAATGTAGAATTGTTAGGGTTGGAAGGCACCTCAAGGATCATCTAGTTCCAACCCCCCTGCCATGGGCAGGGACACCTCACACTACAGCAGGTTGTTCAGAGCCACATCCAGCCTGGCCTTCAAAACTTCCAGGGATGAGGCTTCCACCACCTCCCTGGGCAACCTGTGCCAGTTCTCTCACCACCCTCATGGGGAAGAACTTCTTCCTACATCCAATCTGAATCTACCCATTCTAGTTTTGCTCCATTCCCCCCAGTCCTATCACTCCCTGACACCCTAAAACATCCCTCCCCAGCTTTCTTATAGCCTCCTTCAGATACTGGAATGTCGCTGTATAGGGATAGGGTGATGGCCAAAATGACAAAAATACATACTTGTGACCAGCAGAATGTAGAGACAAAGACAAAACTCTCTGTTTATTCCAGCAAAGCAACACAGATTTGTGTCTGTTGTTGGTGTGGCTGCGTGTGATTGGTTAACACACTTCTACTGTTTAGTGGTAGCATTGCTATAGTTAGTATCAGTCAGGGCTGGAAGGGACCACAAGGATCATCTAGTTCCAGCCCCCCTGCCATGGCAGGGACACCCTACACACTAGATCAGGCTGGCCAGAGCCTCATCCAGCCTGGGCTTAAACACCTCCAGGGACGGGGCCTCAACCACCTCCCTGGATAACCCATTCCAGGGCTTCACCACTCTCATGGTGGAGAGCTTCCTCCTCACATCCAGCCTGAATCTCCCCACCTTCAGCTTCATTCCATTCCCCCTGGTCCTATAAGACCTGATGTCTTGAGAAGTCCCTCCCCAGCCTTCTTGTAGCCCCCTTCAGATACTGGAAGGCCACAATTAGGTCTTCTCGGAGCCTTCTCTTCTCCAGAGTGAACAACCCCAACTCCTTCAGTCTGTCCTCACAGCAGAGCAGCTCCAGCCCTCTGCGCATCCTCGTGGCCCTTCTCTGGATATGTTCCAGTACCTCCAGATCCTTCCTGTAATAGGGGCTCCAGAACTGGACACAGTACTCCAGGTGGGGTCTTAGCAGAGTGCAGTAGAGGAGGAGAATCACCTCCCTCAATGTGCTGGCCACGCTTCTCTTGCTGCAGCCCGGGGTGTGATTCGCTTGCTGGGCCACGCCTCCATAGGGGGACCAGAATACAGTAGCTGTCTGGGGAAAAAGGAGTTGTTTTTCGTTGCTCTGTTACATCTGAATTACAGAGTAGCATATTTTTATCTAACAACAGCCAAGGAATAGCTATGACTAATACAGACTGTAATAGCTGAGGGCTGTCATGCTATTTAAGACAAGATGCAGGTTTTCCGAGCATTATCCTATCTCCCCAGTCACTCTCAGAGACTAAACAAACCGAGCTCATAAAATTTTCCAGGGATTTGGTTTTATGAACCTTTGTATTATTATTATTTTTAAAATAATTGTTATTTCTCCTCGTAACTCTTCCTCAATTATCTGTGTCCTACACCCCAGACCATCAGGTACTCTAGCTGCTGTATCAGGGTAGGCTCCCTGCTGCTGAGGTGAGCAGATTTCCTCCCCAGCCCTTGCTTTTATGTCTTATGCTTCTCTTTTTAATAAACTCCAGATTGTGTGTGTGTGTGTTTGGTTATTTAATAGCAGACTTTTGGCTCTAGTTACTGTCTCTGTAACCTTGGTCTCTGGAACCTTGGCATCCTTTTTGGATTTTTTTTTGGTAGTGCTGCTGCTTGTCAGGTAT
>CM037632.1:5441880-5480369 GCA_015227895.2 Colaptes auratus | reverse complement strand
TTCTCTTTGCTTCATCTTTATGAGACACTCTACTTAAGAGAAAGGGCTGGTATCATGTATCTGCTGTGTATCATTACCCAGGCAAATAAGCCTTGCAAGCCAGGGAAGTAGTCCACTGAGTTACAGAGTGTTGTGTAACACAACTTAAAAGAACTCCAATTCCAAATGATGCATTTATTTAATCTTCAAAGTCTTTGTTGTTTGGGTGTTTTTTTTTTTTCCTTTGACAAGTCAAATCTATTGCAGACTACAGAAAAACCAAACAGAAATTCCTATAGAAGGGCTTCTGTTCACTGCTAAAAAGGAAAGTTATCTTTTACCTTCTGGTAAATGATGCATGGGATTTGCCTTGAACTAAAAATAATGAGAAAGCTCTCATTAGCTCTGCTGTGTTGGTAAGGTGGACAAAGCAAATATTGGTGGAGGGGGAGAGCTTGCCTATTCAACTTGACCCCTCTACTCTGCCTTGGTGAGGCCCCACCTGGAATATTGCATCCAGTTCTGGGCTCCCCAGTTCAAGAGGGACAGGGATCTACTGGCAAGAGTCCAACAGAGGGCTACAAGGATGATGAAGGGACTGGAGTACTGCCTGATGAGGAGGGACTGAGAGCCCTGGGGCTGTTTAGTCTGGAGAGGAGAAGATTGAGAGGGAATCTGATCAATATCTATCAATATCTGAGGGCTGGGGGTCAGGAAGGAAGGGACAGCCTCTGCTCCCTTGTGCCCTGGGATAGACAAGGGGCAATGGATGGAAACTCCAGTGCAGGAGGTTCCACTTCAACATGAGGAAGAACTTCTTTACTGTAAGGATGACAGAGCACTGGAACAGGCTGCTCAGGGAGGTTGTGGAGTCTCCTTCCCTGGAGCCTTCCCAGCCCTGTCTGGATGTGTTCCTGTGTGACCTGTGCTGGATTCTATGGCCCTGCTCTGGCAGGGAGGTTGGACGTGAAGATCTCTTTGGCTCCCTCCCAACCCCTGTAATCCTGTGGTGTCAGCGCTAGGCTGCCTCTTGGATAGTTCTATCAACAGCAGGAACCTCAAAGGTTTTAAATGTTTGGGTGGGTTTTTTTTTCTTCTTTCAGTATTGAAAATGAATTCTTTATTGGTGAGCAATGCAAAAAGCTTTGGGGCTTGCCAGTAGGAACTGTTAAATTAAAAGGTTACTTCCAGAACACTTGTATCTCATCATCCGAGCACCAGAAGCAATTAAGCCTTTACTACTGCGCTGGAGAGGGCTGCCTGGAATGGAAAAGATTAGATGGGGTTCTTGTTTTGTTTTTTTTTTTTCCAAGATGTTGAAAGGATGCTGATTCTCAGCAAAGGCCCGTTTAAGAATGCTTTATGGCCGCTGTCGTTACACACTCGCCGCCATACAAGGAATGTGCTGTGTGTTGGCAGGCCGCCAAGCCAGGGGGAACCAAAGCGCAGCGCGGTGCATCTCACTGCATCAGATCTGGATGAGAAGCTCAACACGAGCCACCAGCCTGCACTTGCAGCCCAGAGAGCCAATCCCATCCTGGGCTGCATCAAGAGAAGCAGAGCCGGCAGGTCGAGGGAGGTGATTCTCCCTCTCTACTCTGCTCTGGTGAGAACCCACCTGGAGTACTGTGTCTAGTTCTGGAGCCCCAATTACAAGAAGGATCTGGAGGTGCTGGAAGGTGTCCAGAGAAGGCCATGAGGATGAGCAGAGGGCTGGAGCTGCCCTGCTGTGAGGACAGACTGAGGGAGTTGGGCTTGTTCAGCCTGGAGAACAGAAGGCTCCAAGGAAACCTTCTTGTGGCCTTCCAGTATCTGAAGGGGGCTGCAAGAAAGCTGGGGAGGGACTTTTTATGGTGTCAGGGAGTGATAGGACTGGGGGGAATGGAAAAAAGCTAGAAAGAGGTGGATTCAGATTGGATGTCAGGAAGAAGTTGTTCCCCCTGAGGGTGGTGAGACACTGGCACAGGTTGCCCAGGGAGGTGTTGGAAGCCTCATCCCTGGAGGTTTTGAAGGCCAGGTTGGATGTGGCTGTGAGCAACCTGCTGTAGTGTGAGGTGTCCCTGCCCATGGCAGGGGGGTTGGAACTAGATAATCCTTGAGGTCCCTTCCAACCCTGACAATTCTGTGAACCTGTGAGAGGAGGAGGCATGGATGGGTGGCAAAATCCCGGCTGACCTACATTTACTCTCCTTTGGGAAGCATTTGCCAGTCACAACTATTGGGAAACAACCTGCAAATGACAAAGGTGTGAATGCTTTGCAAGGCTCAGAGAAAGAAGTTCTTCACAGAAAGAGATTGCCCATTGGAATGGGCTGCCCAGGGAGGTGATGGGGTCAGCATCCCTGGAGGGGATGAGAAAAGACTGGGTGAGGCACTTAGTGCCATGGTCGTGTTGGGGTTGGGTGATGGGTTGGACTTGATGTTCTGGGAGGTCTCTTCCAACCTGGTTGATTCTGTGAGACTTGCTGCTTTCTGCCCTTAGCCTCTTTTGTCCCATGCTTGAGGACTCCTTACTTGTCTACTCTCTCCTTCTCCTTGGGATCTCTCCACTTCTTGTTGTCTCTTTGCAGTTTCCTTTTTCTCTGCTCATTTAATCCATTGCCCACAAGGCTTGCAGTGTCTTGTCTCTACTCTGATGAAATCTGCTTCAGTTTTAAACCCCTCTCCCTAAAGACCAAGACAGAGTCCCTTCAGCAAGGCCCCTCTTAACTTTGCTATGCCTTAAAGGAGAATTCATTAACTCCCTACTCCCTTTGTATTCAGTGTAGCGTGGATGTCCTCTTCATCCTCCCTGTATGAGGCCATGTCCTTTGGTCTTGTCTCAAATGAAATCTGCTTCAATTTTACACCCCTCTCCCTAAAGACCAAGTCAGAGTCCCTTGAGCAAGGAGCCTCTTAATGTTGCTATGACTTAAAGGAGAATTAAGTAACTCCTTACTCCCTTTGTATTCAGTGTAGTGTGGATGTCCTCTTCATCCTCCCTGTCCAAGGCCGTGTCCTTTGGCTGTTCAGAGGGGACTAGTATCACTACCCTGCTGTGAGCCAATGTGGAGTGGTGAAATGAGGAGAATTGGGGCTTGCAGTTCTCTCCTCCGTGGGAGCAGTGGCAGAACAGGGAGGCATTAAGGCCCTTTGCCCCTTCTCACTTTTCAAGAGCATACAGCCTTCAAATAACTCTTTGTTCTGATTATTCTCTCATGTCTCAGGCCTTTTTAATTTGGTCCCTGAACACACCTCTGGGCTTTAGTTACACCAGTGTGCCAGCCTCTTTGTTGCCAAACTGGTTTTTCACTAGCTGGACGGGGGGGGGGGGGAGAATATAATGGCCAGTTCAGCATGCAGAAATATGTGTTCCTGTAAGGGATTGTGAGCTCCTCATCTTTGGCAGCTGATGCCAGAGGGATTATCTCAATCAGGTTTAGTGTTTTGCTATTTTTTTTCTATTTGGGATAATAATCCTAAATATAAATGCAGGCTCACTGGCATAGAATCATAGGATAGGATAGGATAGGATAGGATAGGATAGGATAGGATAGGATAGGATAGGATAGGATAGGATAGGATAGGATAGGATAGACCAGGTTGGAAGTGACCTTCAAGATCATTGTGTCCAACCTATCATCCAGCACCACCCAATCAACTAAACCATGGCACCAAGCACCCTATCAAGTCTCCTCCTGAACACCTCCAGTGACAGCGACTCCACCACCTCCCTGGGCAGCACATCCCAATGGGCAATCACTCTCTCTGTGTACAACTTCCTCCTAACCTCCAGCCTAAACCTCCCCTGGTGCAGCTTGAGACTGTGTCCTCTTGTTCTGAATCAACCAGTTGGAAAAGACCTCAGAGATCATCAAGTCCAACCTATTACCTAATGCCTAACACCTCGTGACAACTAAACCAGGGTTTCAAGTGCCACATCCAAGCCTTTTTTGAACACCTCCAGGGACAGGGACTCTACCACCTCCCTGGGCAGCACATTCCAATGGCAAATTACTCTTTCTGAGAAGAACTTTCTCCTCACCTTGAGCCTCAACTTCCCCTGGCACAGCTTGAGACTGTGTCCTCTTGTTCTGGCACTGGTTGCCTGGGAGAAGAGACCAACCCCCTCCTCGTTACAACCTCCCTTCAGGTAGCTGTAGACAACAAAGTCTCCCCTGAGCCTCCTCTTCTTCAGGCTAAGCAACCCCAGCTCCCTCAGCCTCTCCTCACAGGGCTGTGCTCCAGACCCCTCCCCAGCCTTGTTGCCCTTCTCGGGACATGTTCAAGTGTCTCGATGTCCTTCTTAAACTGAGGGGCCCAGAACTGGACACAGGACTCAAGGTGTGGCCTAACCAGTGCTGAGCACAGGGCAGAATGACTTCCCTGCTCCTGCTGGCCACACTCTTCCTGATGCAGGCCAGGATGCCATTGGCCTTCTGTGCCACCTGGGCACACTGCTGGCTCCTGTTCAGCTGCTGTCTACCGCTACTCCCAAGGCCCTCCCTGCCTGGCCGCTCTCCAGCCACTCTGACCCCAGCCTGTAGCTCTGCATGGGGTTGCTGTGGCCAAAGTGCAGCACCTGGCACTTGGACTTGTTAAATGCCATCATGTTGGACTCTGCCCATCTGTCCAGCCTGCCAAGGTCCCTCTGCAGAGCCCTCCTAACCCTCTAGCAGTTCAACACCTGCTCCCAGCTTGGGAGTCCTGACAACTCAGGTCCAGAATTTCCAAAATGAATCCTCACACTCACAAGAGAAGTGTGAAGTTTCAGCCCTTTACAAGGAAAATTGAGAAGCAGCACAAATTCCTAAGGGCACAATATTTGGTTTTTCCTTGCCCCACTAATAAGCCCTTAGTAGTGTGAAGCTTCTAATTTATTTAATTTTTCCCAATTTCCCTGCCCCCACCCCAAAAGCCTCTGGCCCCACTTGGGGGGCAGGAAAAAATTAGAGATAGGTATACACTAGGCCCAGGAGTCAGGCTCTTAGATCAGGATTTTCTCTGTCACTGGAAAAAGTAAAGGGCAAAAATATTGCCCCACTGGAGAAACCCAAACAGCCAGAAGGCAGGAGACAGAAAAGGCCTGTGAGTCTGCTACACTCAAGACTTACATTAACAGTTTAATTTTCATCACTACTTGGTTTTGTTGAGTTTCTCCAGTCCAGCAATATGTTCTAACAGTTGTTCTGCAATGGTTTTATTTATTTATGTTGACACAAATCAAACCATATCCAAATGTTTCTCTGATACAGCTTTGTGGACTGTTTAACATATATATTTATTCCAGCCCCAGCAACTTTTACAAGGTTGGTTGTTAGTTGTTTTGGTTTTTTCCACAGACTCACAGAATTACTGAGGCTGGAACAGACCTCTGAGATCATCAAGTCCAGCCTATGACCTAACACCACCACACCGACCAGACCATGCCACCAGGTGCCCCATCCAATCTGGCCTTCAGCACCTCCAGGGACAGTGACTGCACCACCTCCCTGGGCAGCCCATCCCAGTCTCTCATTCCCCTTTCCCATCAGGAAGTGCTTCCTAACATCCAACCTAACCCTCCCCTGGCACAGCTTCAGGCCATGCCCTCTCCTCTTGTCACAAGTTGCCTGGCACAAGAGCCTGACCCCCACCTGACTACAGCTTCCCTTCAGGTACTTGTGGAGTGTGACAAGGTGCCCCCTGAGTCTCCTCTTCTCCAGGCTATGGTTACATAGCCAATACTGGCTCACAGGAAGCCAACATTAAATCTTTTTTTCATCCAAACCCCATGCAGGCAGTGGAGGGCAGAATGTGCTGCCCAGCTTTTGTGCCTAAGGGATTAGTGACTTAGTTGTGAACAGCCCTATTCTAAAACACTTGTCACAGGAGAGCAGGATCCAGAGAATGCTGGATGCACTGTCCTGGCTTTGAAGCATCTAGCACAAAACTGTAAAGGAACTTACAAAGCCTATGGAAATTCACCTCTAAAGGGAGATTTTAACACTCTGGCTTTTCATGTGCTTGTCCATCCATTGATAGTGATAGGACTAGGGGGAATGGATGCAAACTAGAAGTGGGGAGATTCAGATTGATGTTAGGAAGACGTTCTTCCCCATGAGGGTGGTGAGACACTGGCACAGGTTGTCCAGGGAGGTGGTGGAAGCCTCATCCCTGGAGGTTTTTAAGGCCAGGCTGGATGTGGCTGTGAGGAACCTGCTGTAGTGTGAGGTGTCCCTGCCCATGGCAGGGGCTTGGAACTAGATGCTCCTTGAGGTTCCTTCCAACCCTAACAATTCTATGATTCTGCCCAGGGAGGTGGTGGAGTCACCATCATTGGAGGTGTTTAGGAAGAGACTTTGATGGGGTGCTTGGTGCCACAGGTTAGTTGGCTAGATGGTGTTGGATGATAGATTGGACTCGATGATCTTGAAGGTCTCTTCTAACCTGGTAAATTCTATTCTATTCTATTCTATTCTATTCTCTTCTATTCTATTCTATTCTAGAGCTTTTTGCTTTCTTGAATTTTTCATATTCTCCTATGCTGGACTTTGTCCTTAACTCTTCCCAGCGCAACCTGTTCAGTGTTTCACCACCCTGACAGTGAAGAACCTCTTCCTGACATCCAATCTGAATCCACCCATTTCTATTTTTGCTCCATTCCTCCCAGTCCTTCACTACCTGACAGCCTAAAAAGTCCCTCCCCAGCTTTCTTGTAGCCCCCTTCAGATACTGGAAGGCTACAATAAGGTCTCCTCGGAGCCTTCTCTCCTCCAAACTGAACAATCCCAACTATCTCAGCCTGTCCTCACAGGAGAGGATGGGTAGCACTTGAATCA
Source organism: Colaptes auratus (assembly GCA_015227895.2). Lineage (NCBI taxonomy): Eukaryota > Metazoa > Chordata > Aves > Piciformes > Picidae > Colaptes > Colaptes auratus. The sequence continues at coordinate 5,473,590 of CM037632.1, read as the reverse complement.
CTCACACTTAGCTGATGACAGAGATGTGATACAGGTAGTGAGAGAGATATCACAAAGCTAAAATGCACACCTTTCTGTGATACAGAACACCCAGTCTAGCACATAGGAGATTTTTAGAGATCAGTTTGGCTAACATGCTTTAAGACACTGTCAGATCCACCTACAGATGTTTTAAGCTGTTTCTGAACATGAGCCAGCAGTGTGCCCAGGTGGCCAAGAAGGCTAATGGCATCCTAGCCTGGATCAGAAACAGTGTGGCCAGCAGGAGCAGGGAAATCATCCTGCCCTGTACTCCGCACTGGTTAGGCCACACCTTGAGGACATTGAGACACTTGAATGTGGCCAGAGAAGGGCAATGAGGCTGGGGAGGGGTCTGGAGCACAGCCCTGTGAGGAGAGGCTGAGGGAGCTGGGGTTGCTTAGGCTGGAGAAGAGGAGGCTCAGGGGAGACCTTCTTGCTCTCTACAACTACCTGAAGGGAGGTTGTAGCCAGGTGGGGGTTGGTCTTTTCTCCCAGGCACCTAGCACCAGAACAAGAGGACACAGTCTCAAGCTGCACCAGGAGAGGTTGAAGCTGGGGGTGAGGAGAAAGCTCTTCCCAGCAAGAGAGATTGGCCATTGGAATGTGCTGCCCAGGGAGGTGGTGGAGTCACCATCCCTGGAGGTGTTAAAAAAAGGCTTGGATGTGGCACTTGGAGCCATGGTTTAGTTGATATGAGGGGTTAGGTATTAGGTAATAGGTTGGACTTGCTGATCTCTGAGGTCTTTTCCAACCTGGTTGATTCTATGAAGAGCACTGAATATGGAAAAGCTTTAACCGTTAACAGCTCCTTAGAGCCTTGATGCTTCCATTACAGGTCTTAAAAAGCAACATGTGATAGTATGAGAATTTAATCTCTTAAGTTGTCCCTCCCCCAGAGATATTTCTCTAGTGGCAGTCAGAGGCTGAGAAAACATAACCTGAGAGCATGCAAAGTTACTGATTTCCAAAGGATGAATTCCACAGATCCATAAACAAACGTTTCTTTGGGGATCAAACTTGTGATCTCTAAAGGTTTCCAGTGGACAATACAGAAGCTTTTCAAAGCTGTCAGTACTTTAACATATGCCATCATTAGGATATCAGCATCCTAAAAGGAAGGCTTTCCTCTGTACCGTGTGTACCTTCCTAGCAAAAGGTCTCTGAGGCCCACCTAATAAGATAGTTACTGGTGTGATTGGTATTTGTGACGTTTATAAGCTGTTTCTGAGCATGGTGTCTGTCTTTTGAGAGCCAGACTGATGAATCACAGAATCTTAGATGTTGGAAGGGACCTCCAGAGATCATCCTGTCCAACCCCTCTGCCAAAAGCAGGATCACCCAGGGTAGTTCACACAGGAATGCATCCAGGTGGGTTTGGAAAGGCTCCTCTCTGAGCAGCCTGTTCCAGGCTCTGTCACCCTCACCACAAAGAAGTTTCTCCTCGTGTTGAATCACAGAATCAATAAGGTTGGGAAAGACCTGAAAAGATCAAGTCCAACCTGTCACCCAAGACCTCATGACTAGTAAACCATGGCACCAAGTGCCACATCCAATCCCCTCTTGAACACCTCCAGGGATGGCCAGGAACCACCTCCCTGGGCAGCACATTCCAACAGCTGACAACTCTCTGTGAAGAACTTTCTCCTCACATCAAGCCCTAAACCTCCCCAAGGTGGAAGGCAAAACCTTCTATGTCCAAGCTTGTATCCATTGTTCCTTGTCTTATTATTGTGCACCACCCAAAAGAGCTTGGCCTCCTCCACTTGACACCCACCCCTCAGATATTGATAGACATTGATCAGATCCCCTCTCAGTCTTCTCCAGACTAAACAGCTCCTGGGCTTTCAGTCTCTCTTCATAGGGGAAATGCTCAAGTCCCCTAATTGTGGGTCTCTGTTGGACTCTCTCCAGCAGCTCCCTGTCTCTCTTGAATTGGGAAGCTCAAAACTGGACACAATACTCCAGGAAAGGTCCATGTTGGCAATGTTGTGCTAGGTTACAAAGTGAAATGTGGTGAAGCGGTGTCTGGTGACACCAGGGAGCAACTGTGGAGGAGCCAGAGATGTCCAGGGGTGTTGTGGGCCATGCAGCAAGCAGCATGTGTTCAAAAAGAAAGAGGGAGGGCAAAAAGTAGGGAAAAAAAGCCAAGTGGCTAAACAACAAAACCACAAAGTCATGAATAAAAGCATCATCAACTTCCCTGCAAGAAGGATGGAGAGAGGCTGTTACAAAGGCCTGTCGTGATAGGACAAGGGGCAATGGCTTCAAACTAGAGCAGAGCAGATTTAGATTGGATGTTAGGAACAGGTTCTTTACCATGAGGGTAGTGGAACACTGGAACAGGTTGCCCAGGAAGGTGGCTGGGACCCCATCCCTGGAGATAATCAAAGTGAAGCTCAACAGGGCTCTGGGCAGCCTGCTCTAGTGGAGGATGTCCCTGATGACTGCAGAGGGGGTTCGACTGGATGACCTTCAGAGGTCCCTTCCAACTCAGACCATCCTATGATTCCCTGTGCTGTGAGTTGTGCTCTGACCTCTCCATGGAGTGTCTATCCCATCCAGCAAGTGGCATGTTGCAGTCCTGTAATAAAGATGTAGGGAGGTGACAGGTTTATGTGGTGGGAGTGCCAGGCTGCAGACTTGCCATGCCTTAAGCATACAGCAGTTGTGTTAACAGTGCTCTTTGCCAGGCCACAGGGCCCTGGCATTGGTGAAGTGAGATGCTGAGCTGGCATGATGAGCTTTCCTTAGGACCGAGGCAGGTGCCTCCAGCACCAGCATAGGGTCTTTGCTTAACTGGGAAAGGTCTGGTTGTGCACAGCACAGGAGTTTAAACCACCCTCAGTGTAACATCCAGGATGCAGTTTTCTTCCCATGTTTCATGTCATGCTCTGCGAGATCCTGTTGAATGAATCAGGGACACAGAGTGAGTTCCTGACCCTCTTGAAGGCCATGGCCAAGATTGCACCTGCTGCAGAGAGAGCAGAGGAAAGATGTCACAATGTTCCCACACCAGTCTCCCTCAGACTGTTTCCCGTACCCATGGAATTAGCAGACAGAGGTGAAGCACCTGCAAAAGAAGTGTGCTGCTGTAAGGAGCTGGACTCAGTTGGACTTGGTGATCCTGAGGGCCTTTTCCAACCTGAACGTTTCTGTGGTGCTGTGTGATTGGATCGCACTGAGATTCTCTCTGTGTGGTGATCCTTTACAAGCAGTCCTTACTGTGGTCAGTAAGCTCCCTGCAGCAGGGGGTTGTGGATGCAGCACCTAGCACCAGGAGGTCCCCTTCTGCTTGAAACTGCAGGGCATTGCTGCAGCATAGAGAACAAATGAATATAGCATCTGAAATGTCAGCAAGGAAATAATATGTTGACTGCAAGTACTTTCATGAATGTGCAGTTATATTTTATTGGGCTTTCAGGGCTTGATTATCCTCTGAGCTTGAGACTAAATAACAGTTTTGATGAACACTGAGATAGTTGACTTTTTCAAGTGGTCAGGATCTCGTTTTATAATCCTCGGGAATGTCAAATGAGTTCGTTTAAACTGTTAACGCTTGAGGGAGTCACAGCCCTGACGCAGGAGAGCCGGGAAGCGGCGCTGGTCTGGGAGGCTGATCCAAGGAGCCAGATCTGAGCAGCACGGTCGCTGAGCCGAGGGGATTGCACAAGAGGCAGGGGACGTGGTGCGTCCCTTCACCTCTGCACCCAGCTTGTCAGGTGCCTCCGTGTGCCTGCACTGCGGGGCTTCATGTGAAAGGTTATCAGGTAGGCAGGGTCAGTCAAGACCTCGCCGTATAGGGATCCGTCTGTCTGTCTGCCCTTCGGCAGGCAGGACCTCTCAAATGGCTATCGCTGCGCCGGGTCTGAAACAACGGCTCCAGAAAGTTGCGCTGCCGAGAGCTTTGGCGAAGCCAGGCACTCACGAAGCCCCTCGGGCGGCGGTCTTCCCGCGGATGCCTTGGGAGGCTGTAGCCCTTGGGGCGGCCGCGGTACCCGAGGGGCGGCGTACCCAGCGCGGCCGCCGAGTGGTGTTGGGCCGCGGCCGCCAGGCGGCGCCGTCCAGCGCGGTTTGGCGACTCGCAGGGGCGGTGCGGTCCGCCCGCCGGCGGGGGGCGCCCGCTGCCAGCAGAGCGCCGCTGTGTTCGCGGGCGGGTGGTGGTGCCCGCGGCCGCGCTGCTGACACTGGGGGGCGGCCCTGGGGCAGTCCTGGCTAAGCTGCTTCCCGCCCCTGGTGGCGTGGGTGCGTGGCGACCTTTGGTCTTTCGGTAGCCGGTACTCGGGTAGGGAGGGGTTTTGTTCTCCCTTGTAAGCAGCTCTGCAGCTGCTGTCGACAGTGACATGTTTATTTGCACCCAGCGGCCCTCTCGGGCTGTCCGCCGGGCGGTGCCGCCCTCCCCTCCCGGTTGTGCTGCCGCACGGGGGTGCTCGGGTCTCGGCGAGTTTAGCCTAGATCAGTCAGACTTCAGGCACGTTAATTCAAGCAGCATTCGGCGAGATAGCGCTGCAGAGCAGTTCAGTCCTAGGTGCTGCTGGGGACAGCAGGGTGCGAGCTTCTCAGCTGCCGGGCAAAGCCCTGCCCTAGGCCACGGCCGGACCCTGCCTGCCGCAGCTCTTCCGCAGCTCTTGCGCTGCCGCTGGCAAAACAGAGAGAGGGCATCTGGGAGGAGGCTGGGAGTCGTGCCCCGCCGCTTATTAGCCACGTGGGGCCTAATCCGGCTTCCACCAGAGTCCGTGAGAGCGCCGTTATTGACTCCAGTGGGGGGTTGGCTCCGGTCCCCGGTGTCACATAATCATCAGAAGTTAGCTGCAGCTATGAATGGGCTGAGCTATAAGGCAGCTGCGTTTCCTCTTTCCCATCGCAGGGTAAATGGAACAATTGGTATTTATGCATTAAAATAAAATCTCGCTGCTGCCATCTCTGTCTGTTTGCTATATTTAAACTGGCCGGAAGGTTGTTTAAATATATCTCATGGACAGTTTACAACTCCAATTATTTCCTGCCTTTAAAAAAAAGGGAAAAAATGAAGGGAAAAAAAAATAAAGGAAAGGAGGGGGGGGAAGAAAAAAAGAAAGGGAAAAAGAAATAAAGGGGGAAAAAAGATAGGAAAAAAGAGGGGGGAAAGAATAAAAGGGGAAAAAGAAAAAGGGGGGGAAAGAAAGGGGGAAAAGGGAAAAAAGAAAGGAAAAAAATTATAAAGGGGAAAGGAAAAAGGAAAAAGGAAAGGAAAAAAGGAAGAAAAAAGGAAAAGAAAAAGGAAAAAGAAAAGGAAGGAAAAAAAGAAAAAAGGAAAAAGAAAGGAGGGGAAAAGAAGGAAAAAGAAAGGAAAAAAAGAAAGGGAAAAGGTTAAAAAAAGGAAGGGGGAAAAGAAAGGAAAAAAGGAAAAAGATAAAAAAGGAAGGGAAAAAAGGAGGAAAAGCTAAAAAAAGGGAGAAAAGAAAGGAAAATGGTAAAAAGGGAAGGGAGAAAAGAAAGGAAATGGGTAAAAGGGAAGGAGAAAGAAAGGAAAATGGTTAAAAGGGAGGGAGAAAAGAAAGGAAAAAGTAAAAAGAAGGGAAAAAGAAAGGAAAAAGGAAAAAGGAGGGGATAAAGAAAGGAAAAGGTAAAAAGGAAAGGGAAAAAGAAAGGAAAATGGTAAAAAGGGAAGGGAGAAAAGAAAGGAAAATGGTAAAAAGGGAAGGGAGAAAAGAAAGGAAAAAGGTAAAAAGGGAAGGGAGAAAAGAAAGGAAAATGGTAAAAAGGAAGGAGAAAAGAAAGGAAAAAGGTAAAAAGGGAAGGGAGAAAAGAAGAAAGGTAAAAAGGGAAGGGAGAAAAGAAAAAGGTAAAACGGGAAGGGAGAAAAGAAGGAAATGGTAAAAGGGAAGGGAAAAAGAAGGAAAAGGAAAAAGGAAGGGGAAAGAAAGGAAAAAGGGAAAAAGGAAGGAAAAAAGAAATGGAAAAAGGGAAGGGAGAAAAGAAAGAAATGGTAAAAGGGAAGGAGAAAAGAAAAGGTAAAAAGGGAAGGAGAAAGAAAGAAATGTAAAGTGAAGGGAGAAAAGAAAGGAAAATGGTAAAAGGGAAGGGAGAAAAGAAAGAAAGGTCAAACGGGAAGGGAGAAAAGAAAAAGGTCAAACGGGAAGGGAGAAAAACCGGTCAACGGGAAGGGAGAAAAGAAAGGAAAAGGGGAAGGAAAAACGGAAAAGGGAAAAAGAAAGGAAAACAGGAAATCAAAGAAAAAAAAACCACACCATAATTTGTGATTTGAAGCTATCTAGCAAGTGTATGATAATGAGATGTCCCATTCCTTAAATCATCCAAAAGAAGACTTTCCCACAAGGAGTGATTTGCAGCGTTCTCCCTTCAGAAATCCTGCAGAATGTGATTTTATTTGAAATTCAATAGAAAACGCCTGGGTGTTTGAGCTGCCCAGCACTCCTGGGTGTTCAAAGCAGGATTCCTGCCTGTCTCGCACTTGCTGCCCTCAGTTGCTCTCCGCTGGGTCCCTAAAGCAGCCATTGTGAATAACCCCCTGCAAAAACGCCACCTCTCTCTTACTGGGTGGTGCAGCAAGTTGTTGCACTGAGTTCCCTGTACATAGATGTCAGAATGCTGGGGGAGGAGGGTTATCAGAAATGGGTTAACCAAGCTAAGAAAAGTGCATTTAGAATTGTGCTTCCACGTGGTGGTGTCATAAAATTGTAAGCATTGGGTTGTTGGTTTTTTTTTTTTCTTTCAGTGAATGTATCTGAACATTTTTGATGTTTTAATTTGTTCTCATATTTTTCTTTTCTTTTTTTTTTTTTTTTTGTTTGTTTGTTTTTCTTCCCTACTCAGCTCTTGCCCCTGTTCTTTGCCTCTGGTTTTGTTGGTGAGGATATCACAGTGATGTCTGCATTCAACCTGCTGCATTTGGTGACAAAGAGCCAGCCAGTGGCCCTGCGAGCCTGTGGGCTTCCCTCAGGTTGAATGGGTGCTGCTTGTGGTGTCATGCATAACGAAGGCCCTGTTTAGGAGTGGGTGTCTCTGCTGCAGGAAACCATGTGCTGTGGGTTGCTCTGGTTTGTTTGAATTTTCTTGGGAACCAGAAGATTGCTTGCCCTTTTTGTGTGTGGTATTGGTGTAAAAATCACTGGCTTCAGCGAGGGTTTTATTTAGGATGCTTGGAAATGCTGTCTTCATTTCCTCGTCCAACATATCCCTCTCTTAAATTTTATATATTGTTTTCCTCATTCTTGGCAAAAAAAGAGTGCAATCAAAGCAAAAATCATTTATTTGGTGCCATTTAGAATTAAAAAGGGGGGGGAAGGGTATAAAGAATATTGATTGCTATTAAATCACAGGACTTCAAACTGATTTCCCAAAAATCTTGAGCAGTGTACTGTAGCTACACTCCATGTGTCCCTTTTATAGATCAAATATGTTCCACTGAAAATTGTCTACTAAAGAAAAAAAAAAAGAGCATTGAAGAGTTTAAAACTTAATTCTCCCCTCCCTCCACCAGCAATATTCTTTAGAATAGAAGTTTGTGGCACTTGTCTAAATAAATAAAGAGCAACGTGTAATTTAATGCCCAGATGCAGCTGCACTTTTCATGTAGAGCCCAGGTGTGATGATTAGGTCTCTGAAGGGTGCTGTTACAACTCATCTCCATTAATGGGTTGCTATCATGAAAACCTTGAGCCTGAGTATTTTGTGTCTCACTGAAACAGCAAATCTGTGGTGCCTGTGTAATAAACATCACCCTGGGTGGTTGTGTGGGAGAAAATGAAGGTGACACTGAGCTGAGTTTGAACATGACTAGGAATTTTCTTGATACCCAAATAATAATAATAATAAAAAAACCACAACAAAACCAATATAATAATAATAATAATAGATACAATCCTGGCTGATCAGCATTAGAAATATCAAAAAAGAGCCAGCTTGGGTGTTTGTACTACGCTTTTGACTGGTTCATGAGTGTGCAAAATACTGCAAGCGGTTTTTTTTTCTCCCCCTCCCTACCCCAAGGTTGGACTTAACAAGCATATGGCAATGGTGTTTTAAAGGGTTTTATTTTTGCAGTGATAAGACATCAGTTTTCAAGATGATGGCTTCTTTTAAAGCTGATTACACTTCATTTGAACTAAATCTGAGTCCAATTTTTGCAGCCCTTGCGTTCTGTTTCCCCCCACATGTGCACAGAACTCCCATTAACCTCGATAGGAGCTGCAAACATCTTGAGGAAGAGGGAGAATAGGCCACATTGTGTCAGCCTGACCTTGGTTTCCTGTTATATTTGCTGCTGAGCCAAATTTAAAAATCCTAAAAATATAGGGTAAGCAAATTTCCTTAGCCCTCATTATGCACCTTTTGATGTGCACTCATGTTGCTGGTGTCTGCTTTAAAACAGGGGGGGGGGGGAGCACTCAGTGTTCTGGCCGGTTTGTTCCTGCTCTGAAAAGGAGAGCTCCGAGTTAGTCAGCTCGAAACGCAGCCCCCTGGGAAGCTCTGCTGTTGCATACCTGTTTGCACAGCGTTGCATTAGCTGCTGGGTGTAACCCAGAAGTCACATTTTGGAATATAAAGCTCCCAAAGCTGCGCCGCTGATTGCTGTCCCTTTGATCCGTAACCGTGCAAACAATAGAGTTCCACTGCCTGGCTACTGTACGGATACATAGAGATACATTTATGTGTTATAAACCCAAACTCGTCTGCTAACAGTGGAATAATATACAATCACATACCTCACATATTTGAAGAGTAATCTGAATTCCCCAGATGCTTATAAAGTACCATAGGCTTGCTTTGCCTTTGGGTTGGGGTTTTTTTTAGTGTGTGTGGTACACGGAGGGGGTCGCAATTAAGTGGTGCAGCTTATACCAAATTAAACGTGGGAATGAGGGCTAGAGCCAGAAGCTGCTTAAATGCCACAATGTGCTGTGACTTTAACTTCAGAATGTACAGAGAACACCCTGAGTTCTCATGATTTTTTTGTCTATAATAGAACACTTTGGGTTAGTGCTTTTCCCACCTTCCACTTCTGTGAGAATAGCAGCCCTGCAGCACACCAGGGTGCTATGTGCCCACCAAATCTGGAACAGTGTTGAGTTTGGTCGTTCTTCTAATTCAGTGGCAAATTCCATTTGGAAGGAGACATTCTAACCTTCTAGAACTGTTGAGTTCTAGCCTGCTGAGTGTAAAGGAACAAAGTGCCAACAGAGCTGTAAATTAAGCTTTCAAACAGAGTTTTTAACTCCATGCAGCTAAATATTTGCAGGACAAGGACTTGAAATGAAAGTATCTTTTCAATTTCTCTGCTTGGAATGGTGCTTTTGTCCTTCCTGTGGAAGGAATTAAGTAACAGAATGCAATATTTACTCTATCTAATGTAAAGTTGTAGTTATAAATCAGAAATAAGTGGGCTTGTTTGCCCCAAACAGAGTTAAATGAATGAAGAAATAACGTCAGGAAGTCCCTTAGAGTAGGGGTGACCTTCTGCCTCCTCTTTGAAACGCTGTTTTGTAAGCAATGTGTGAGTTACGCTGGATGCTAGGTGCTCCTTTTTTGTTCGTGTCTTAGCACCTGGAGCGCGGCTTCAGTTCTTCCAAATTGTGTTTTAAAAATATATCCTCTTTTTGTTGTTGTTTGAGTTTGTTTTGTTTTGTTTCGGTCTGAAGTTAGGACTAAACGTTTCAATATGTGCAAACCTTAGTGCCCGGGTTGCCTGGAAGCTTTCCTCAGAGAGCAGCCGCGTGCGGTTCAGAGCCTGAGCAGGCGCTCCCAGTAGATGGCACTAAGCCTATGCCGGTTTGCACGCCGAGCCCTGTGTGAAAAAGCTTCCTCGTTTAGCAGTCATTCATACATAAAGTAGACCCTGAGACCTTAGGAACGTTTACAAGCTCTTGAACAAAAGCGTGAGCGTTGGGAGGAAATCAGTCAGCGCTTGTACGCAAACTCCTTTCACGTTGGTTCAAGGTATCTTCATCGCCAGCAACCATCGCGGCCCTGTTGTGCCCGCGGGGCGATGTAGAAGTGCCGGCCCTTGTGCCTGCTTTATTAAGAGTTGAATGCCTTCAGATTGCTTTGGAAATGTAGCATGCACTCAGCACCTGCCAGCATTTACTTCCCAGAAATTAAATCTTTTACCAATAAAAAAAAACACCCCACCCCAAACAACCCCCAAAACACCCAAAGCTCCCCAAACTCTCCTGATGGAAAAACTACTTCAGCTGCTTGAATGCATCCCAACGAGTAAGTGGGACAAGTCATGATTATGCAGAAGCCATGTACATGTGTTTTCTGCAGCAGACCACCAAGCTCTAAAGTAAAGAGGTAGCTTACTTTGCTTTGCTGTGTCTTCTAATGACTATGGGCTTTCAGTTCTCTATAAATATATATATATATTTAAACCCAATTCCTTTAGTTCTTTAACACTTTGAATGTTGCACTGCTTACATCACATAATTTTGGTTTTGCATGAGATAGTTTGGCTTTTTCCTCTCTTGTAGATGAAAGGGAGTTCTGGTGCTTGTACAATGAAGTAATGATGAAGAAATTACAGGGGGAGAGTTAGATTTTTGTTTATCTTTTTTTTCCTGTGTGCAATAATAAAGACCTAGAGAATATGAAATTGTTGTGAAGTGTTTAATTACTAAAGTTCCTGGTAGGAAGCCACACTTTCCCAGGATTAGATTACAATACATCTGTATGAAGATGGTGCTGGGCATATGGTGTTAAGTCTTTTTTAAACCTTATCTATTGTACAGTTTCCATTGTATAGCTTCACTTGTTTTGTGACACGTTTGTCAGTTCCAAGTTCCAGTGTAATAGCCTCTCATGAAATGGAACTGAATAGGTAGAGGAGAGCAAATTACCAGGTGGGTCTCAAAAACTGGATTTTTGATTGTGATCTGTTAACCTAAAGGATTGCTTTTAGGAGCAAGCACTTGCATACAGTGAGTTGTTCCTGAGCATTTGTCCCTCTGAACTCTCCAACTGCTCAGTTCAGAGGAATTATCTCTGTGTGTAGCATTTGCCAGCTCTGGCTTTAACAACAGGAAAAAAGCCTGGAAAAGACCTCAGCCTCGTGTGTTCAAAGCACAGTAGTTGCTATCAACCTTTGTGTGACTTAAGTATGTCTAAACATTTCATGTTGTGTGTTTCTGTGTTCAGAGATGTGATTTCCATGATGTTTGTTTGAACTTTCCCCTAGGTTTCTGTAATGTGTATCACTGAAGATGTGCTGTTACAGATGTCTGTTCATATGGGCTGAAAGAAAATAAAAGTAAAGACTGGAACAGGCTGCCCAGGGGGGTTGTGGAGTCTCCCTCTCTGGAGATACTCAAAACTTGCCTGGATGTGTTTCTGTGTGATGTGGTGTAGGTGATCCTGCTCTGGCAGGGGGGTTGGACTGGATGCTCTTCCAAGGTCCCTTCCACCCCCTGAAATTCTGTGATTCTGTTAATGTTGTATACCAAACCCCACCAGTATGGCTATGGTTAAATGCCTGCCCTTGTTTTCATTAGAAATCCCTTTTATCTGGGGTTTATATCCTGGACATAAAAAAATTTGCTCTGGGTTTAAATATGTCATAGAAGGTTTCAGCTTCCTGTCCTTGTTCCTCAGAACTGGCCGTGGGGGGCAAATGTTAAAACTCATTTCTGTGAAGCTTAGTTTTAAAACAAACAAACCAACCAACCAACCAACCAACCAAACCACCCCAACCACCAAAAAACCCTCCACAACAAAAACCAAACATCAATTTGGAAGCAAAATAAATGTCTAAACTTGAAATACAGTCTTACAAATCTATGTAGAATAGAATGGGATGGATAGAACAGAATGGGATAGAACAGAATGGGATAGAATAGAATGGGATAGAATAGAATGGATAGAATAGAATTAACCAGCTTGGAAAAGACCTTCAAGATCATCCAGTCCAACCTATCACCCAACACCATCTAATCAACTAAACCATGGCACCAAGTGCCCCATCCAGTCTCTTCCTAAACACCTCCAGGGATGGTGACTCCACCACCTCCCTGGGCAGCACATTCCAATGGCCAATCTCTCTTTCTATGGAGAACTTCTTCCTAACATCCAGCCCAAACCTCCTCTGGTGCAGCTTGAGTCTGTGTCCTCTTGTACCTCCCAGCAGTTAAAAGTGTCTTGAAAATCAGCACACGGTGAGCAATGTGAAGCTGTTCATACTATCATAGTATCAGTCAGGGTTGGAAGGGACCACAAGGATCATCTAGTTCCAACCCCCCTGCCATGGGCAGGGACACCCCACACTACATCAGGCTGGCCAGAGCCTCATCCAGCCTGGGCTTAAACATTCCCAGGGATGAGGCCTCAACCACCTCCCTGAACAACCCATTCCAGGGCTTCACCACTCTCATGGTGAAGAATTTCCTTCTCACATCCAGCCTGAATCTCCCCACCTCCAGCTTCATTCCATTCCCCCTAGTCCTATCACTACCCTGAAGTCCTGAGAAGTCCATCCCCAGCCTTCTTGTAGGCCCCTTCAGATACTGGAAGGCCCTGTTCCTGTTGTCATCATTCTAGAGATGCCTGTGTGTATGTCTGTTTCCTAATCAAATGACAGTAGAATGCTGCATTGTCATTCTAGAGCATGACATTCCCATTGCTGTGGAGTGGCTTGCAAATTGGTTTTCAGAATTCCCCCCTATCCACCTGTCTGGATGGGAGCATATTCAATGTTAATCTGTATTTACATATGTTTCCCTTGTTTTTTTACAGTAGTGCTCAGTCTGGAATGTTCTTCAATACAGTTCAGAAGGAGATGAGTTTGTAGATACCTCATTGGGAGTAATACTGTTATTGTGCCTGGTGCTTGCAAAACTTGGGACTGTAAAGACCAGAAACCCTTTGTTAATATATCCTTTTGGTTAGTAGCCAAGGGCAATGAGACTGGTGAGAGGCCTGGAGCATAAGCCCTATGAGGAGAGGCTGAGAGAGCTGGGATTGTTTAGCCTGCAGAACAGGAGGCTCAGAGGAGACCTTCTTGCTGTCTACAACTACCTGAAGGGAGGTTGTAGCCAGGTGGGGGTTGGTCTCTTCTCCCAGGCAAGCAGCAGCAGAACAAGAGGACACAGTCTCAAGCTGTGCCAGGGAAAGTTTAGGCATGAGGTGAGGAGAAAGTTCTTCCCAGAGGGAGCTGTTAGCCATTGGAATGTGCTGCCCAGGGAGGTGGTGGAGTCCCCATCCCTGGAGGTGTTCAAGAGGGGATTGGACGTGGCACTTGGTGCCATGGTCTAGTAGTCATGAGGTGTTGGGTGGCAGGTTAGACTTGATGATGTTTGAGGTCTCTTCCAACCTTATTGGTTGTATGATTCTATGATTCTACCCTTGAGTTTGTACCCTGCTCCCCCCCTTCTTAACTCCTTTTCTGTTGGAGTTTTGCACTGTCCCTCATCTTCTGAATAGACAGAAGGGGCTCATCCCTGCTTGATCTGAGGAGAGAGCTTCCTCAGTGACTCAGGCACGGAGTAAGCACTGAGGGGCTGCTGAGATGTTTCTTGTGCTCCCAGACCACGCATAGAGCCAATTCCTTAATGTGTTCCCCGACAGATACCTTAAGGTCATTTACATCCCCTTCCTGCTCCCATAAAGGACCCACCACAAGCCATTTCTACCCTTCTTGCAGGAATGTTGTAATTCTGGGAGCTCATAAATTTCCTGTGTTCCACTCCTGTGCCCTCTGCAGCCCAGGCTTTCTCTGCTTTCTGCTTAGCTGGGTGTGGAAAAGATGAAGTTTCAGCACTAGTGGTGTTTCCGTGTTTGAAAGTTTCCCATGAAAAGCTATTTCTTTAGTTATTGGACTGTTTATAACAGGAGGTCTGTGAAGTCCTTTAAAGTCTGCCTTCACTTCCCCCCCTCCCCCCCCTTCAATTAAAAGCAGTCCCTGGCTTTGCCCTTTCTCAGAGGAATATATGATGGAGGTTGCAGGAAAGAATGTGATGGAGACATGATGGCACAGAAAAAGGAAGGAGTTTTTCTTCGTTGCTAAGCTGGGGGAGGGCAAGGAAGGAAAGGTGCAAGATGGGAGTGTGAACCCTCAAGTCAGTAAGAATATGTTGGGAAGTGATGGAGGAGATGATCCAGGAGCTCGTTTGGGGGATATGTGAGCTTGGAGTCTTAAGTGTGGCCTGGGAGTCAGGCACCAGAGACACAAACACTACCATAACTTAGCTGTTAGATTAACCACAGGCTGCTACAGCACAGGTAGTGATTTAGGGGGAAACAACTAGAGAGGAATTGTGTCCCAGAGATGCTTAAGAAGTAGGAAATGTTTGTTCTTAGTTCCAGCCTGAACACGTGTCTCTGATCTTGTGGTTTTCTTCAAAAGAAGCTGTGCTGGCAAAGGGTCTGTGGCTGGGGTACAAAGGTGCCCCCTGCTCCAGCTGGGGGAGATGGTCTTGTGAGACCATAGCTGCTGGCAGCCCAGGTCCTGCCCTGGCAGCTTTGTGCACTGCAGGTAAGAACTCAGTCCTCTGGTCTAGGTGAAGGAGTGGGGAAGGGCTTAACTGAGTCTGCTTACAAGCCCTTTCTAGGGCGTCACCCCATCTTCCTGACCTATAAAGCATGGCTGAATTTTGCACAGGGAACACAGGGAAGTCCAGAAAGCCCACTAGGGAAAGAAATTGGCAATTACTAACCTTTTGGGTTGTTTCTCTACCTTCAGTACTGAAGCAGATTGAGAGGGAAGGGGGCTACAATGTTTTCCATGGTGGCCATAGCAGAGCAGCATCTGGAGCACACAGCATGTTCCAGCCACTCCTGCCTTCATGCTGCATGTGTCCCTCAGTGCTTGGAGATGTGGGATGAAAGGCCATGGGCAGGCTGTGCCTGCTTGTGTCTTTGCTAAAAGGGTTCCTGCACAGTGGGAGACAGACCAAGATTTGCAGGGGGTAGATCTGGGCTGTTGGTGGGAATTCCACAAGAAGAAAGACCTCCCTCTCACTGCTCCTTCCATCCCACATATAGGCCGTGGCACCTTGATTCTTGAGGTGCTCATCTCCCAGGCCACACATCACTGTTGTGGAGGAAGCAGCAGGAGGAGTTAGCAGCAGCCTGGATGCCACAATAAGCTACACACTGCTGGCAGATGCTGACATTTTGATTGCTTCTGCTGCAGGGTTAAACCATTATTAATAAAGCCACATGGATAAACTTCTCTTGATGGCTCACTGAAATCTTTTAAATGCAAGAGGTAGCACAAGGCACTTTTGGTAAATACAGCTTAATTCTGCTGTTAATAAAATGCCTTTCCATAAGTTTTGCCCCTGGTTTATTGGTTTTGACAGAAATCTGTTGACCAGATACAGAGAGCTCAGTGTCTCTGCCTTTCTTGTTTTTCACTCAAACAGATGCAGTGCCTGTGAAAGGTGCTAGGATCATATCAGCAAAACAAAAGTCTCTTTATCTGTTAGGGGAGAGAGGAAGAGAAATCCATCATTATATGTAAATGTGGCCTCCCCCCTCCCCTACACTGCTGTACCGACAGATCTTGATCTCGTCTTGCCTGGTTTGCATCCAAGAGTAAGGCAAATAGGTCAGCTGCCTCATGCACTCAGTCTTTGGCCATCTCAGCAGAAATGGTAACAGAAGTGGCAGTTAATAACATAATGAGCTTTTGCTCTACTTAATTGAAAGTTCTTCTATTCACTAACCTCTACTCAGCAGCCACATCACTGTGGTGAGGAGAGCAGCTCAGAAGAAAAGCCCCAGGCGGGGAAGCTGCCCTAACTGGCCAGCACAGGGTGGTGGTGGGTCCTCAGGGGTTGTAATTTGGGAAGGCTGTGAAACCAAGATGGTGGTTGGTGGTGATATTTATTTCATTGCCATGAGATGAAGTAAATTGGACGTCCAAGGAGAGGACAAACAGAACTGCATTCCTTTCCCCCTTCCCCACTACGCACAGCGCTTGGCTCTGCTGTTCATTGGGTTTTGCAGTCACAGGGAGGTGAGGCAGCTGCAGAGTTCTTCCCAGGACATGACTTTTTGATGGCTCGTGTGGCTACCTGGACCATGCAACCTGCCACAAAGACACTTGCAGACCTGCAGAAACCACAAGGCAGTTTCTGTTCCTGTGGCTGTTCATAGAATCATAGAATTGTCAGGGCTGGAAGGGACCTCAAGAATCATCTAACTCCAACCCCCTGCTTCTCTGCTTGGGCAAATAAAGCCTGTTCCCTGCAACCTCTCATAGAATCATAGAATTGTTAGGGCGGAAGGGACCTCAGGATCATCTAACTCCCCCCCTTCTTCTCTGCTTGGGAAAAACCTGTTCCTGCAACCTCTCATAGAAACATAGAATTGTTAGGGCTGGAAGGGACCTCAAGGATCATCTAACTCCAACCCCCTGCTTCTCTGCTTGGGCAAATAAAGCCTGTTCCCTGCAACCTCTCATAGAATCATAGAATTGTTAGGGCTGGAAGGGACCTCAAGGATCATCTAACTCCAACCCCCTGCTTCTCTGCTTGGGGAAAAAAAGCCTGTTCCCTGCAACCTCTCATAGAATCATAGAATTGTTAGGGTTGGAAGGGACCTCAAGGATCATTTAGTTCCAACCCCCCTGCCATGGGCAGGGACACCTCACAATAAATCAGAGCCCAATCCAGCTTGGCCTTAAAAACTTCCAGGGATGAGGCTTCTACCACCTCTGCCTGTACTGTGACAACTGAGGTCCTAGTACCTCTGTCTTTGGGGTTCCAGTACCATTTTCTTTGGAAAGGAAAGGAATGCACAGAGGAGATTTGTTAGTTGGCAATTTGGGGACTGTTCTTTTTTTCTTTTCTAGTGCTTGAGAAGTTTGCTGTCTCATGTGGGAGACCTCTGATGGTGACTGCATATATATATATATACACATATATATATACACATTTGTATAAAACATAGAATCATAGAATTGTTAGGGTTGGAAGGGACCTCAAGGATCATCTATTTCCAACCCCCCTGCCATGGGCAGGGACACCTCACACTGCATCAGGTTGCTCACAGCCACATCCAGCCTGGCCTTCAAAACCTCCAGGGATGAGGCTTCCACCACCTGCCTGGGCAACCTGTGCCAGTGTCTCACCACCCTCATGGGGAAGAGCTGCTTCCTAGCATCCAATCTGAATCTGCCACGAGCCAGGCTGATGACCAGGTGGGCAAAATCAATCCTGAGAGCTCTGCTGCTCAGTTGCATGGGAAGCTTGCAAGTCTGCAAAGAAAGGAGCTTGCCCTTCCCTTGTGACCACGCAGCCCTGCTGGGGGTTACATAAATATTTCTCCTTTTTTTATTTCAAAAGGCAGTTAATTTTTGGGGGTGGTGTTCTTTTTAAGCCAGAACCTGGCATTTGACCCAAGATGATGACTGGTACCCAGCTTTTGGATTTTTCAACACACAATGTAGTGGAAATGGTCTTCGCCCCATTACCCCTAATGCTTGCATGAAACTGCAAATGGTGTTTGGGCAGCGAGTAGGAATTAGCTACCTACAGCAAGAAATCGAAGGAGCCATCCCTCCAAGAAGAAACACAGGTCTGTGTTTCAATGTGCAAAACTATTTACAGGGTTGGGGTTTTTTTTGAATGGTGAAGTTTGAACTGTGTCCAGTTCTGGAGCCCCTGTTACAAGAGGGATCTGGAGGTGCTGGAAGGTGTCCAGAGAAGGGCCACGAGGATGAGCAGAGGGCTGAAGCTCCTCTCCTGTGAGGACAGACTGAGGGAGTTGGGGCTGTTCAGTCTGGAGAAGAGAAGGCTCTGAGGTGACCTCATTGTGGCCTTCCAGTATCTGAAGGGGGCTGCAAGAAGGCTGGGGAGGGACTTCTCAGGACATCAGGTAGTGCTAGGACTAGGGGGAATGGAATGAAGCTGGAGGTGGGGAGATTCAGGCTGGATGTGAGGAAGAAGTTCTTCCCCAAGAGAGTGGTGAAACCCTGGAATGGGTTGTCCAGGGAGGTAGTTGAGGCCCTGTCCCTTGAGGTGTTTAAGACCAGGCTGGATGAGGCTCTGGCCAGCCTGATCTAGTGTGGGTGTCCCTGCCCATGGCAGGGGGATTGGAACTAGCTGATCCTTGTGGTCCCTTCCAACCCTGACTGATACTATGATACTATGATACTACTATGATACTATTTTTAACCACCTCCCAACCCTTCAGAGCTCTTTTTGCAGCATCTCTCCCAGTCAGCAGCATGCATCAACAATTTAAAATGGCTTAGGATGGGGGTGTAAAAAGAGGAATCACTGGAACCTCTCCAGAGAAGGGCAATGAGGCTGGGGAGAGATGCAGAGCACAGCCCTGTGAGGAGAGGCTGAGGGAGCTGGGGTTGCTTAGCCTGGAGAAGAGGAGGCTCAGGAGAGACCTTCTTGCTCTCTACAACTACCTGAAGGGAGGTTGTAGCCAGGTGGGGTTTGGTCTCTTCTCCCAGGCAACCAGCACCAGAACAACAGTCTCAAGCTGCACCAGGGGAGGTTTAGGCTGGATATTAGGAAGAAGTTCTTCCCAGAAAGAGTTATTGGCCACTGGAATGTGCTGCCCGGAGAGGTGATGGAGTCACCATCACTGGAGGTGTTTAAGAGGAGACTGGCTGAGGCACTTGGTGTCATGGTTTAGTTGATGAGATGGTGTTGGGTGATAGGTTGGACTTGATGATCTCAAAGGTCTTTTCCAACCTGGTTAATTCTATTCTATTTTATCCTGGGAGGCCCCTAGAAATACCACCCTGCTTGGCTATATTAAAAGAAGTACTCCTGAAAACTAGAAGCCTGATTTATTTTATGACTGTGCTCTGCTGGAGCATTTGATCTTGCTGTATTTAATTCAGGAAGTCTTAATGGTATGTGCTCAGTGCATGACTGCAATGTCCATTAGTACCAATGGAACAGAAGCATACACAGAAGGAGGAAATGTATACTGTGCCCTCCACCTAGCTGAAATGTTCATTTCAGCGATAGGGAGGAGCAAAACTGGAGAGAAAATCGCTAGGAAAAACATTCAAAAGACTTGGAAGAAGGAAAGCTGTCAGGCAAATGCCACTTAGATGGAAGGAAATAGCACACCCTTGTGTTATGAACCACAGACCTGAAAAGGTCAGTTGAAACTGGGATTTATATGTGAGGTGAGATGCTTAATATCTTCATTATCAGGTCAACACCCTGAAAATATTTTCTGTTCGTTTCCTCTGTACACAGGAGGACTCCAGAGCTGAGCTCTGAAATGCCCCTGGGCTGCAGGTGAATAGGAAATGGCTGTGTGCATGGTGTTGCTTTCCAGATAAAGCCTTTCCTAAGCACAGGAGTGCTGTGAAGCCTGCAAAGGAGCTTTTTCTTTTCTTCTGTATTTATATATTAAGATTTGTGATCCTGGCCTTCTCTTCACAGAACCTTCCACCTTGCTCCAAGATCATACAATCAACAAGGTTGGAAGAGACCTCGGAGATCATCAAGTCACCCAACACCTCATGACTAACTAAACTATGGCTTCAAGTAGGAAGATACTAGATGGGGCTCTTGGTGCCATGGTTTAGTTGATTAGATGGTGTTGGGTGATAGGTTGGACTCGATGATCTTGAAGGTCTTTTCCAACCTGGTTATTCTATTCTATTCTATTCTATTCTATTCTATTCTATTCTATTCTATTCTATTCTATTCTGACAAGTGCCATGTCCAATCCTTTTTTGAACACCTCCAGGGATGGTGACCTTGACAGCTTTTAGCACTGCTGTAACTGGTGGCCAAAGGCTAAAGGCAGGTGGCCTCAAGTGGAGACGGTGGTGCCCATTGGTGGAGCAGTTGCCTGTGCACTGTTCTTCTAAAGAGCCATGAGCCCAACCAAGGCACCCAGCTGCACTGACTAGAGATTTAATCTGCAGAGGATTTAAAGGGAATTTTGCCTGCCCTTGTAGGCCAGCATTCACCTCCCCTAATAGAGGCATCTAACTGGAGCTAGGAATGTAGCTGTGACAGACCCTTCTACAAAAGCCATTGCTGAGAGCATTGCCTCCAAAGAACAAGTGAGATCCGAGTCAGAGTCCTCATACAGATCCAATGAATCCAACCTCTCTTATTCTCACAGTGTATAATTTAGTCTCACCTTTCATGTAATCACACTGATGGCATTTTATTTGTTAAACTGATGGCTCTCTTCTGCCTTCACTGCTTAATTTACAAATGACCTCGTCTTTATGACTGCATTCCTGAAGAACTTTGTTGCCTGTGTGAGAGCCTTTTCCACAGACCGTGTGTGCTCAGCACTGGTTAGGCCACACCTTGAGTCCTGTGTCCAGTTCTGGCCTCCTAAATTTAAGAAGGACATTGAGACTCTTGAACATGTCCAGAGAAGGGCAATGAGGCTGGGGAGGGGTCTGGAGCACAGCCCTGTGAGCAGAGGCTGAGGGAGCTGGGGTTGCTTAGCCTGGAAAAGAGGAGGCTCAGGGGAGATCATATTGCTCTCTACAACTACCTGAAGGGAGGTTGTAGGCAGCTGGGGGTTGGTCTATTCTCCCAAGCAACCAGCACCAGAACAAGAGGTCACAGTCTCGAGCTGTACCAGGGGAAGTTTAGGCTGGAGGTGAGGAGAAAGTTCTTCCCAGAAAGAGTTATTGGCCACTGGAATGTGGTGCCCAGGGAGGTGATGGAGTCACCATCCCTGGAGGTGTTTAGGAAGAGCCTGGATGTGGCAATGGATGAGGCCCTCTTCCAACCTGGTCTATTCTATTCTATTCTATTCTATTCTATTCTATTCTATTCTATTCTATTCTATTCTATTCTATGATGAAATTTTTCTCCATTAAATTACAAACCTGCAGAGTCCTTTGTTGGGGTGGGTTGCAGTTTACCCCAGTGCAGTTTGACAGAATCCCCCTGCAGGCCTAAGTTCTTGCCTGTACTGGAAACCACACAGCTACTCATTAAGAGCAATGGGGAAAGAATCTTTTATAACATGGCTTCCTATGCCATGGATCACGTGGTGTACAGAAGTTTCCTTGTGCATATAGTGAACCCATTGGCTGCAGAGCACTACATTTCTAAAACAGAGGAACTGAACAGGAGCCAGCAGTGTGCCCAGGTGGCCAAGAAAGCCAATGGCATCCTGGCTGGGATTAGAAATGCTGTGTCCAGCAGCAGCAGGGAGGGGATTGTATGCCTGTACTCAGCTCTGGGGAGGCCAAACATTGAGCATTGGGTCCAGTTTTGGGCACCTCAATCCAAGAGAGATGTGGAGGTGCTGGAGCCAGGGCAGAGGAGGCAAGGAAGCTGGGAAGGGCCTGGAGAATAAATCTGATGAAGAGCAACTGCAGGAGCTGGGGATGGTTAGTTTGGAAAAGAGGAGGCTGAGGGGAGACCTCCTGGCTCTCTACAGCTACCTGAAAGGAGGTTGTGGAGAGGTTGGTGCTGGTCTCTTCTCCCAGGTCATTAGTGATAGAACAAGAGGGAATGGCCTCAAGCTGCCACTGGGAGGTTTATATTGGACATTAGGAAAGCTTTTTCATGGCAAGAGTGGTCAGGCATTGGAATGTGCTGCCCAGGGTGGTGGTGGAGTCCCCAAGCCTGGCTGTGTTTCCAGGTGGCTTGGCTGTGGTGCTTGGGGCTGTGGTTTAGGGGTGAGCCTTGTAGGGTAGGGTTCTGGGTTGGCCTTGGTGACCCTGAGGCTCTTTTCCAACCTGAATGTTTCTGTGATATCCTGTGAAAAATCACTCAAGGAGAGTAAAGAAGGGAATGCTGAGCCTTCTTCAGTACATTCAAGATACTCTCTGAGTTCTTCCCAAGTGGAGTCCCATTTCATGTGTCGATTTTTGGGTAGGTGTTTTTTTTTTAATCCCCAACATCTGAAGAGCAAAGAGAATATTATTTATTCATTTGCTTTACATGAAGAGGGGGGTTGGGTTGTAAGATTCTTTAGGACTGCCTTTGAGTCCTGAAATTCTCGATGAAATGCCACCTCTCAGGCAGTTTCTCTCTGAGCTGTGTAATGCAACACAACAATAGCTATTTATATAATGCATGTGCTTGCTGCCTTTCCCTGCTAGCTGTAGTTTAAAAGACTTTATTAGCCCTGGAGCCCTGCACGCTCAGAGAATAAAAACCTCCAGCGTTTTTGACATCTTTAAATAAGCAACCAAATGTTATAAAGAACAAACCTCACTTACAGTTAGGAAACAATATTTACATTAAAGGTTGAAAAGCCAGGATGTAGGAAAATTTTGCTAATTTGGAAGGTGACCTTTAAGTGCACCAAACCCAAATAATTTGTAAGCCATGGCACAGGGCACATTCCTGCAAAATGTGTGTGAATGCTGCTTTAGTGGTGCTCCAAAGACAAACAAAGAGACCTGGAATGAAATCTTTATCCCTCTCCCAAATAAGATTGAGGCTAACAAAGGCATACAGCAGTGCTCTTTCAGGGCTGCCCATTAAAAGGAAGGCTCTGCAGCCGCAGCTAATGAGATGGCTCAGAGTGGAAAACAATCTGTTTGTAGGAACGTTTAGATCAAAAGTAATCCCTAATCTACGGAATAAAGTCACTTCTCAATACCTTTTCTTTCCCTGGTGAAGCTTTTTATGTTTGCACTATTTACTTCAATCAGATGTTTTCAATTTTCCTTTTTTTTTTCCCCCCCTTCCCTTTCCCCTTCCTGCAAATACTTCCTAGGGTTAGTCAGCAGTGACCAACAGCATTATATTTTGTTTCCACACCCCCCCCCCCTCTCTCTCCTCTATTCACCCACCCCCCACACATTAGAAAAATGAGAAAAGAGGGGGTGGGGAAGGGAGAGGGGAGGTGGGGGGGGCAGGAGGAAGAAAGAAACATCTTTTCTTAAATGATTTGCAAGCATCTGTGCTTTAAGCTACTTTTTATGAACACTCCTCAGTAATGACTCAAGGTAAAAAAGCAGAAAAGCATCCAATGTTAGGAAATTGCAATCCAATACCATGTAATTTAAACCTGCCATTGCCTCTCCTGTACTAAATGACATACAGATGGGTAGCTCCGCTCCCTCCACTTTGGGAACACAATTGGCCTTTTTGTAAGTGTTATAATACATTCCCAGCAAAAAAAAAACAACACACACACACAACCCACCCCAACACCAAACCCCCACACAATATATTTTTCCTTTGGTTCAGGCTGGTTATTTCTAATGGTACCATGTTTTAATTGCTGCCATAATTAAGAGTGCTTTTTGGTGGTGGGGTGTTTTTTTTTTTCCCCTCCCTGCCACGTGTTGTCAGATCGTTTTGATTTGGGGGCTTTTATTTTTGCAAGTAATTAGCAGAGTTACTTGAATAGTTTGGTGACTTCTACTAATTCTTTGGGAGTTTGCATTCTTTTGGGAGGTTGGACTACCTGGTCTGGTGTGAGGTGTCCCTGGCCATGGCAGGGAGGTTGGAACTAGACGATCCTTGAGGTCCCTTCCAACCCTAACAATTCTATGATGATCAGAGGGCTGGAGCACCTCTCCTATGAGGACAGATTGAAGGAGTTGGGGCTGTTCAGTCTGGAGAAAAGAAGCCTCTGAGGTGACCTCATTGTGGGCCTTCCAGTATCTGAAGGGGGGCCTACAAGAAGGCTGGGGAGGGACTTCTCAGGCTATCAGAGAGTGATAGGACTAGGGGGAATGGAATGAAGCTGGAGGTGGGGAGATTCAGGCTAGATGTGAGGAGGAAGTTCTTCCCCATGAGAGTGGTGAAGCCCTGGAATGGGTTGTCCAGGGAGGTGGTTGAGGCCCTGTCCCTGGAAGTGTTTAAGAGCAGGCTGGATGAGGCTCTGGCCAGCCCGATCTGGTGTGGGGTGTCCCTGCCCATGGCAGGGGGGTTGGAACTAGATGATCCTTGTGGTCCCTTCCAACCCTGACTGATTCTATGACTCGATGATCTCGAAGGTCTTTTCCAACCTGGTTAATTCTGTATTCTGTAAAAAGAAGGCTTATTGCTATTTCTCCTTTCCTGCTTCAGTGTGAATTTGTGCACTCTACAAATGTGGTTTGGGGTTTTTTGTTGTCATTTTGGTTTATTTGGTTTGGTTTTGTGGGGTTTGGTTGGTTTGGGTTTGTGGGGTTTGGTTGGTTTGGGTTTGTGGGGTTTATTTGTTTGGTTTTGTGGAGTTTGTTTGGTTTGGGTTTTGTGGGGTTTGTTTTATTTTTGTGGGGTTGTTGGGTTGTTTGGTTGTTTGTTTTAAGTAATCCTTTATGTACCCTTTGGATTTTCTGTGTGAAAAGCACAGGAGGGTGATTTAAATAGAAACTGTCATTGGGCCTTCCAGTGTCTGAAGGGGGCCTACAAGAAAGCTGGGGAGGGACTTTGTAGGGTGTCAGGGAGTGATAGGACTGGGGGGAATGGAAAAAAAATGGAAATGGATAGATTCAGATTGGATGTCAGGAAGAAGTTCTTCCCCATGAGGGTGGTGAGACACTGGCACAGGTTGCCCAGGGAGGTGGTGGAAGCCTCATCCCTGGAGGTTTTGAAGGCCAGGCTGGATGTGGCTCTGGGCAACCTGCTGTAGTGTGAGGTGTCCCTGCCCGTGGCAGGGTGGGTTGGGACTGGATGCTCCTTGAGGTCCCTTCCAACCCTATCAATTCTCTGATTCTATGATTTTTACCAGTTTGTCGTTGAACCTCTGTATAGCTTTGTACATAAAGAAATTGTGCCTAAAGGAATTCCTTTGCTCCTCAGGGTTCCTACTCCAGTGCTTCAACGGGGGGGGGGGGGGGATAAATGCAATGGTTAATGCTATAAAATAAAAGGGATGAGGATGTGACTGGAAGTTAAATCAACCTTTCTGGAATTCTAAAGGTTTAGAATTGTTTTCCAGCTCCTTTAAAGGGTAATTAAATTGTTGGATGTTGTGGCTGAACATCATATGCCCATTACCATAAGTCTCCAATATAGATGTCTTGTAAAGAATGGGGTTTTTGTGGGTTTTTTTTTGTTGTTGTTGTTGTTTTCTTCAACAGATTTTTCTCTTTCTTTTTGTCATGGTGGGAAAAAAATGTTAATTTCTGTGAATGACTTTAGTTTAGCAAGAGCTTAGTGCGTAACACACGGAAGGGCTTTGGCTGCAGCACATTGTCACTGCTCCAGTGGAATCACCTGGCTCTCAAGCAAAAATGTCTCTTTTATTTTATTATTTCATGTTATTTTATTTTATTTTATTAAAAAACAACACTTGGATTTGAAGAAATAATCAGCTGCAGTTCAGCTGAGCTGTTCTTTGTGCATTAGGGACCGGTCTGGTCATTGACAAGTGAATGCAGAAGCTATGCTGTGGCCGTCTGCCAAAGCAATTATTCAGGATTTAAGCTAAAAAGGCTCCTTCTCCCATATCCTCTCCCTCTTTGCAGGGTCATGTAGGGATAAAAAGGACTATAAGGTGGTCTTTTCCCAGGAGGAGCTGAGGAAGCGGCTGACACCCTTGCAATACCATGTCACTCAGGAGAAGGGGACCGAAAGGTAAGGCAGGACGAAGGAAACACAAGCCCTCCACGCTTTATTTTCTTCCCTTTTCTCTCTGCTGCTTCCCCACCACGTCTGTGGGTTTTCCTTTCCCCGGGATTCCTGCACTTGTTTACTAACCCCTACAAATTAACGCCGCTGCAGAGACAAGCGTCTGCGGCTCGCACGGGGGCTGAGGCCGGGGGTCTCGGGGTGGCTTTTAATCAACGCTGCATGGCTTATAAAGTCGCCGGGCTCGTGTTTAGAGTCTGTTTCCAGTTTACTACAAAACGTGTGGAAGTAAGAGCAGTGGAGGTAGACCTTTTGGGGGGTTTTTTGGAAGGCACTGCAGCGAGCAGAACCACGAGGGAAGTGGCCCCCTGCCAGGAGGAGGCTGGAGTTTTGAAGGTGGCCATTGTAAGGACAGACATTTTGGCTGCAGAAAGAAGGTGGTAGCATAATTTAGTTCTTTTCCACCCCACTCCAATTTCTATTTTTTTTCCTTTTTTTTTTTTTTGGGGGGGGGGGTGGGGTTGGGGGGGAAGCACATGTGGAGAAGGTATTTATTGGCTCATTTGTGGTTGGAATGTCAAAAATTTTCAATAACTGCCCTCACATGGCTCTAGTCGCTGGAAGCCAGCCCCTTGAGTCCTGGAGGAATATAAAGAGGACTCACTTCCAAGACTGTTTATAGTGAATAAAGTCTCTCTCTCTCTCAGCTGATTCCAGCATGAAGGTGACTTGCCAAGGCCTAGCCAATTTTTTTGGTGGTTGTTGTTGTCTAATTTATACCATTGAGCTTGGCACAAGGCCCTGGCTCTACCACTGCTCCAAACCTACTAATGATGTAACTGCTTGTTTTCATTCATGACCTGCAAGGGCTCCCTGCCGCACGTGGGGTCCCAGTTAATCAGCAGCA
Organism: Colaptes auratus; assembly: GCA_015227895.2. NCBI lineage: Eukaryota > Metazoa > Chordata > Aves > Piciformes > Picidae > Colaptes > Colaptes auratus. Next base: position 5,447,247 of record CM037632.1, on the reverse strand, counting down.
CTCTTCTGACAGCGCACACTGGTGGCTGAAATCGCTGGGGGGGGTGGTGGGGTGTGACAGGAATGATTCCCCCTCTCTGCCTTCAGCCTCCTTCCTGCATTCCCCAGAGGGGCCAGGGGCATGCTAGCCTCTGCTGGGAGGCCTGGCTTCCCCGCCCTGGCTCTCCCTCGCTCTTGTGTACGGGACCAGCAACGTGATTTAATGCACACAAACAATCCTAGATTAGGTCATTCTTAAAAATCCTGTTTATTAAAAAAATAAAAAAAAAATTGGGGGGGGGAAAATAAAAATTGGACCTCATAAAAAGGGTGAAAGGATAATAAAAACAAGCTGCTGAGCACATAGGCTTTTTGTTGGGCGAGCGCAGCTGATTCGTATTAGGCGAATGACCTCCTAGCCTTTTAGATTGTTAACTCAGGAAAATATTCCCTTAAAGCTGTAATATTGCTTTGCAGCTCAAAAACATGAGGCAGGCCCAGCTTGGACTCGTGGAGCAATTATTTCATTTTCAGCTACAAAGCCTCTGTCTCCTCAGCAGCCCATCCAGGGCCTGGCCCAGCACCCAGGTGCTTCGCGCCTCTGCCTTACCAGCTGAGCCCCCCTCCCACACTATCGCTAAAGGCAACCTAGGAAAGTGCATCCCTTTGAGCTACATCTCAAACACCCTGTGTTTACAAAACCCCCTGGTTTTTGTGTTGTCAGCCCTCTTAGCCCTACAGTAGCTTTAGAGATACTGAGTTTTACCTCTTAGCCCTACAGGTAGCTTTATAGACACTGAGTTTTACCTCTTAGCCCTACAGGTAGCTTTATAGACACTGAGTTTTACCTCTTAGCCCTACAGGTAGCTTTATAGACACTGAGTTTTACCTCTTAGCCCTACAGGTAGCTTTATAGACACTGAGTTTTACCTCTTTTCCTTACAGGCAGATTTATAGATACTGAGTTTGCATCTTAGACTTATAGGCAGCTTTATAGATACTGAGTTTTGGCTCCTAGCCCTACAGGTAGCTTTATAGATACTGAATTTTGCCTCTTAGCCCTACAGGCAGCTTTATAGCTACTGAGTTTTGCCTCTTAGCCCTACAGGTAGCTTTAGAGATACTGGGTTTTGCCTCTTATCCTTACAGGTAGCTTTATAGCTGCTGAGTTTTGCCTCTTAGCCCTACAGGTAGCTTTAATAGATACTGAATTTTGCATCTTAGCTCTACAGGCAGCTGTATAGATACTGAGTTTTGCATCTTAGCCCTACAGGCAGCTGTATAGATACTGAGTTTTGGCTCATGGCCCAACAGGTAGCTTTATAGCTACATCCCAAACACCCTGCATTTACAACCCCCCCTGGTTTTTGTATTGTCAGATTCTGTTTGCTCCCCTGTGGGATGATCTGCTGCCTCTTGCATGATGCCTAACGCTTGAGGCACGCTTAATGAGGACATTTCACCTTTCCCTGTGCCTGCTTTATTTGCTGCCTTTACTAAAAAGCAACTGCCAGCTTTTAAATTGGGAGTTTCCTTCTGCAGCATTAGTCCTGGCTAATGTAATACCAAAAAACAAATAAATAAGCAAACAACCTCAAAGTCCCTTTATCTCTTTTTAAAATGCAGTGTTGTTGTTTTCCCAGTGCCTTTGAGGGGGAGTACACCCATCATAAAGCTCAAGGAACATACAAATGTGTTGTTTGTGGGACTCCTTTATTCAAGTGAGTATGCTCAATACAGTTGTGGAGATTTCTGTCTCTTGAGTTTATGTGCTGTGTTCCTGTGTAAGCTTCCTGTGCTTAACAGAATGATGTAAATATCATGGAATCATAGAATTGGCAGGGTTGGAAAACAGAATGATGTAAATATCATGGAATCATAGAATGGGCAGGGTTGGAAGGGACCTCAGGGATCAGCTAGTTCCAACCCCAGAGACACCGAGTCACAGAATCACCGAGGTTGGAAGAGACCTCAATGATCACCAAGTCCAGCCTGTCACCACAAACCTCATGACTAAACCATGGCACCAAGTGCCACGTCCAATCCCCTCTTGAGCACCTCCAGGGATAGTGACTCTACCACCTCCCTGGGCAGCACATTCCAGTGGCTAACAACTCTCTCAGGGAAGAACCACACATCGAGCCTAAACTTCCCCTGGTGCAGCTTGAGACTGTGTCCTCTTGTTCTGGTGCTGGTTGCCTGGGAGAAGAGACCAACCCCCTCCTGGCTACAACCTCCCTTCAGGGAGTTGGAGACAGCAAGAAGGTCTCCTCTGAGCCTCCTCTTCTCCAGGCTAAACAACCCCAGCTCCCTCAGCCTCTCCTCGTAGGGCTTGTGCTCAAGGCCTCTCACCAGCCTCACCCTAGATCAGGTTGCTCAGAGCCACAGATCACTGAGGTCATTGGAGCTGACAAGGGATACAAGACAAGCAATGGCAATAATAGTGCTGTAGTGAAGTTAGTCTTAAAGATTAAAATAAAAAAGATAAACAAGATGATAACATTCAGGTAAAAGAGGTACAGTGACAGGGGAAAAAAAGTATCTATTTTATGTTTTAATTTTACTTTTCCCTGTTCAGCTATGCCAAGTAATTATAGCATGGTCCTTCACTGTGCTGGTAGCTACTGAGTTTTGCCTCTTAGTCCTACAGGCAGCTTTATAGCTACTGAGTTTTGCCTCTTAGTCCTACAGGCAGCTGTATAGATACTGAGTTTTGCCTCCCAGCCCTACAGGCAGCTTTATAGATACTGAGTTTTGCCTTTATCCTTACAGGTAGCTTTAGAGATACTGAGTTTTGCCTCTTAGCCCTACAGGCCGCTCTATAGATACTGAGTTTGTCTCTTAGCCCTACAGGCAGCTTGATAGTACTGAGTTTGCCTCTTAGCCCTACAGGCAGCTGTATAGATACTGAGTTTTGCCTCTTACCCCTACAGGCAGCTTTATAGGTACTAATTTTTGCCTCTTAGTCCTACAGGCAGCTTTATAGATACTGAGTTTTGCATCTTAGCCCTACAGGCAGCTGTATAGATACTGAGTTTGCCTCTTAGTCCTACAGGTAGCTTTATAGATACTGAGTTTGCCTCTTACCCCTACAGGCAGCTTTATAGGTACTAATTTTTGCCTCTTAGCTCTATAGGCAGCTTCATAGCTACTGAGTTTTGCTGGTAGCTTTATAGGTCTGCATCCTGGATGCTGCTGCTGCTGCACCCATGCTAATAGTGGAGGGGAAAAATGTAGCTGGTTTGTGGGATTTGTTTGGGGTTTGGGTTTTGTCTTTTTAGACTTAAAGCAGTTAAGAAAACTAAACCCAGGCAAACTGCATTGCTTCTTGAGCTTTCATCCACCTCAATTAGCACACATGGAGAGCTGCTTTGGGAACTGAAGCAATGATTAAGGAAATAATAAACAAAAACAAACCCACCTTTTGTGTCCTGCCTGAAAAATGCACTTTAGAAGCACCCTAAGAATTATGGCCCTAAATCCAGTGCTAGAAGCAGTGCTCATTGAATTCTGCAGTGTTGCAGTGTGTTTTTTCCTGAGTTCTGACTTGTGTTCACATTGTTAAGAAAGATGTTGAGTTGCTTGGATGTGTCCAGAGAAGGGCAACAAAGCTGGGGAGGGGTCTGGAGCACAGCCCTGTGAGGAGAGGCTGAGGGAGCTGGGGTGGCTTAGAAGAGGAGGCTCAGGAGAGACCTTCTTGCTCTCTCCAACTCCCTGAAGGGAGGTTGTAGCCAGCTGGGGGTTGGTCTCTTCTCCCAGGCAAGCAGCACCAGAACAAGAGGACACAGTCTCAAGATGCACCAAGGGAGGTTTAGGCTGGAGGTGAGGAGAAAGTTCTTCCCAGAAAGAGTTATTGGCCACTGGAATGTGCTGCCCAGGGAGGTGGTGGAGTCACCATCCCTGGAAGTGTTTAAAGAGCCTGGCTGAGGCACTTGGTGCCATGGTTTAGTTGATGAGATGGTGTTGGGTGATAGGTTGGACTGGATGATCTCCAAGGTCTTTTCCAATCTGGCTAATTCTGTATTCTGGTTTAGTTAATTCTGGGGTTTTTGCTTGTTTCTTCACTCAGTTCACACTGACTCAGGGCCTCTCCCATACAGCAGCACGAAGCAAGATGGGCAGGAGAGCTCTAACAATAGAGAACCTTGGGCCAGGGATAGATTTCAGAGAAGAATAAAATTGATGTAGCTCCAGGATCATGAGATGTGGCAGTGATAGTTGTTCTCCAGAGACTGTCTGTAAAAGTGGAAAGAAGTGCTTAATCTCTGTTCTGTTTGATTCCTCTGTTAGGAGGATTACCTGCAGAAACTTCACTAATGACTTGAATCTGTTGAGCTGGAAAACTGATCATTACAGACTCAGCCAAGGCAATATTCTCCTGTCATGTGTTACTTGTGGTTCTTGGCTTGGGGCTACAAAGTGGGGATCTAAAGTCTCCATCACCTGGTTTTCTACTCTGCCACTTAGACACTGCCTGGCTTACTGTAGCTAAATCTTTATGAGGAAAATCCTGTCTGAGTTGAAGCCAATTCAAGTTTGGCAAATGAATTCAATGGAGCCAGGATTTCACCTTCTACCTTCAGGTATTGTCTGCTGGAGAAAGAGCAAGAGGGGTTTTTTTGTGGGGTGAGATTTGGACAGCAGTAGCTAGCTCACATAAATGAATGTGAAGTTCATATATATGAATGTGACCTAGTTCCCAGTTGCTTTCACAATTAATTTCATGTGGGAGAAAAAAAAATGCAGTCTGAGAGTTACCTGTGATTACCTCAAGTGCACAGTAGGCTTTGGCATAGTCTTGACTTTTTGGGCTTAATGAGTTGGATTTCTCTGTGTGAAATAAGCTGCATGGAAATGTCCCTGCTTTCAGATTCTCTTTGAGACTTCCCATGGATTTTATGGGAAGAGGGAGAGGGAAAGAGGGAAGTTGGGTTTTATTTTTAATAAATCCCAGACCAATGGGCACCTGAAAAAAGACCCCAACACCTTGCTGATTGTGTTCCAAAGCTGGTCTGGCCTTAGCCAAATCAATATAGGCCTGGCACTGACTGGCTTGAGAGCAGCCCTGAGGAGAAGGACTTGAGGGTGCTGGTGGATGAGAACCTCAACAGGAGCCAGCAGTGAGCACTTGCAGCCCAGAAAGCCAACCAGAGCCTGGGCTGCAGCAAGAGAAGTGTGGCCAGCAGGTCGAAGGTGATTCTTCCCCTCTGCTCCACTCTGGTGAGATCCCACATGGAGCACTGTGTCCAGTTCTGGAGCCCCAATTACAAGAAAGAACTGGTGGTGCTGGAATGTGTCCAGAGCAGGGCCACAAGGATGAGCAGAGGGTTGGAGCTGCTCTGCTATGAGGGCAGACTGAAAGAGTTGAGGCTGTTCAGTCTGGAGAAGA
>CM037632.1:5389585-5441380 GCA_015227895.2 Colaptes auratus | reverse complement strand
GGGCTTACCTTATTCATATAGCTGGCTCCAGTAGATCAAGGGGAGTGAAATGTCACCAGCATATTGTAAAATGGGGCACCACACCATACTGGAGAAGGTGATTGGGGGGGGGGGGGCAGCAGGGATCTGGAAAGGTGTGGGGTTGAGGAAATGATGTGCTGATGTTAGTAGCTAGGTTATTCAGCACATAGTTTTAAGCCAAGGATGAAGTATGGTGAGGTTATGTGAAGAGAGAGACATGGTCTCACAGCTGTGCCAGGGGAAGTTAGGCTGGATATGAGGAAGAAATTCTTCCAGAAAGAGAGATGGCCATTGGGAATGGGCTGCCAGGGAGGTAGTGGAGTCACCATCCCTGGAGGTGTTAGGAAGAGACTGGATGAGGCACTTGGTGCCATGGTTGGTTGATGAGATGGCGTGGGTGATAAGTTGGACTTGATGATCTCAAAGGTCTTTCCAACCTGGTTAATCTGTACTCTGTAAAAGCCAATGAACACACTAGGAATGTATTTTTCCCATTGATTTCATCAAATTACACTTTGCATGATTGAGATTATTTTCCAACTGACAATTCTCTGCTGTTTTGAAAGCACTGCAATATCTGTCCATCATCCTACAATGAATTAGCTACACATCTTTATTTCTCTCAGAGATCCATCTACTGTATCGTAGTAGAGAGTTTTCAAAGACATTGACTTTATTCTGACACACTAGAAAAATCCCAAACTGTCAGTCAAAAAAACGACTGCATCTTGAAGGACTGGGCAAAATGCCACACTGATGCTTGAACTCTGAATGCTAACAGTAGAGCCTAGGTATTGTATCACAGTATCACTAAGGTTGGAAGAGACCTCGAAGATCATCAAGTCCAACCTGTCACCACAGACCCCATGACTAGACCATGGCACCAAGTGCCATGTCCAATCCCCTCTTGAACACCTCCAGTGAGGGTGACTCCACCACCTCCCTGGGCAGCACATTCCAATGGCGAAGGACTCGCTCAGTGAAGAACTTTCTCCACCTCCAGCCTAAACTTCCCTGGTGCAGCTTGAGACTGTGTCCCCTGTTCTAGTGCGGTTGCTAGACAGAAGAGGCCAACCCCTTCCTGGCTACAATCACCTTTCAGGTAGTGTAGAGAGCAATGAGGTCTCCCTGAGCCTCCTCTTCTCCAGGCTACTAAACAACCCCAGCTCCTCAGCCTTCCTCATAGGGCTGTGCTCAAGCCTCTCACCAGCCTTTTGCCCTTCTCTGGACAAATTCTAGTGTCTTGATGTCCTTGAGGGGCCAGAACTGGACACCGACTCAAGGTGGCCTAACCAATGCTGAGGACAGGGGCACAATGACCCCTGCTCCTGCTGGCCACACTATTCCTAATGCAGGCCAGGACGCCGTTGGCCTTCTTGGCCACCTGGGCAAGGTTGTGCTCCACCACAGAGCACTACCAGATTTCAAAAGAAGAAAAAAAAAAAACCAAAAAAACCCACAAACAAAAACACACCCCACACAAAACCAAACAACAACAACTGTGACTTTGAAATTGATTCACAGATTCAAACCAAGAATTCATTCTGATTTGATACACACTGAGTTTGTTCAGGACCTGGCAGTCTTGAGAAGCATCTAGATGTAAGAGATTCTACATTCAAACATCAAAACTGGAGCACAAGCTTAAATCCAACTGATTTATACTTCCAAAAATGAAGTAAGCATGACACATACAGAATTCCTAACATCAGGGAAGAGACAGCTGTGCAAGAAAAGTAAGACTTAGACAATGGAACTATTCCCATCACTCATATGAAAAACAAGAAGTTAATTAAAAAGAGCCTCTGCATATGAAAACAGACTTTGACACTGACTATCTCTAGCTGGAGAAGAGAAGACTCAGGGGTGACCTTACTGCTCTCTAACATACTGCAGAGAGGTGTAACATGCAGTTGGTCTCTTCTCCCAGGAAACTAGCACCAGAACAAGAGGACACAGTCTCAGGCTGCACCAGGGGAGGTTTAGGCTGGAGGTTAGGAGGAAGTTCTACACAGAGAGAGTGATTACCCATTGGAATGGGCTGCTGAGGTGATGGAGTCAACATCACTGAAAATGTTCAGGAGGAGACTTGATAGGGTGCTTGGTTGCATGGTTTAGTTGATTAGATGGTGTTGGATGATAGGTTGGACACAATGATCTTGAAGGTCTCTTCCAACGTGGTTTATTCTATTACCAAGATACACAGAGACCAAATGATGTGTGCCATTTCAGACACCCCTGTTTCCATGTCCTCTTATTAGAGCCAAAATGTATCACTTCAATTGTTACCAGGTATTTGCTGAACTAGAAACATAAGAAAACTAGAAAAACTGCCACCAAAAGAGCTGAAACAGGAAAGATCTTAACATATGGAGCAGAAGCCCTATGAGGAGAGGCTGAGGGAGCTGGGGTTGCTTAGCCTGGAGAAGAGGAGGCTCAGAGGAGACCTTATTGCTGTCTACAACTACCTGAAGGGAGGTTGGAGCCAGGCAGGGGTTGGTCTCTTCTCCCAGGTAACCAGCACCAGAACAAGAGGACACAGTCTCAAGCTGCACCAGGGGAAGTTAAGGGTGCATGTTAGGAAGAAATTCTTCACAGAAAGAGAAACTGGCCATTGGCATGTGCTGCCCAGGGAGGTGGTGGAGTCCCCATCACTGGAGGTGTCTAGGAAGAGCCTGGATGGGGTGCTTTTTGCCATGGTTTAGTTGATTAGATGGTGTTCGGTGATAGGTTGGACTCTATGATCTCAAAGGCATTTTCCAACCTGCTTAATTCTCTTCTATATCCTATTCAGCAGAAGCATAGGAGTCTTAAGTACACCCTATAGGCAAGATACAGCTCAAATCCACAGCTGAGTGTTAAGTTGTTTTGCCCACATTCACAGTGTGTTAAGGCAGGTGTCAGATCCTCAAGCTCAGAGGGTACAGAACACTACCTACTACGGTAGCTGTCTTTCTAGGAAGTTTTGGAAACTACCGTTGTGTTGAATGTGTCTTGAATGCAGTAAACGTAGTAAAGCAGCAACTGAGCTGTTGCACACTGAGAAGTCATCCAGATGAAGGAAGATGCATTCTGATTTCTAATACAGGACAGAGTGTTATGAAGTGGTTTCTAGTACAGTAAAATGCAACAAGAAAAGCTGAGTATCAAAAGAGAAATTTCAGAAATGATGTGTCTGATTCATAGCCTGTACTTTACATGAACTATGTAGAGCATTCAGCTTTATATATACATAGCTTGCAGAAGCTACATTCAATTTAAGTGGGGGGGTGGGGTGGGTAAAAAAAGCAATCTGACAGTATTACAGAGACAGCTGTTGACAAAAGCTACCATTTTGCAACTGGGCCTAAAGCATTTCCACATTCCCAACAGATGATGTCCTGAAAAGAAAAGGCTCTGCAACACTCAAACTGCTATTCACATCTACTAAATGAAAATCACCTACTACAGCTGCCACAGCAGAATGTCCTGTTGCTAAGAGTACAAGACAATGACTGATGAACTCAAGCCTGCAGTAGTAGTATTCAGAAGGTACTTTTGGAAGACAGCAGCCCTCATTTCCAATGAGTGACTGAAAATTACCATGTAATGCTGAAAACCAGCAGCCAACTTGAGAAGTAGAGAATGATACCCAACATAGTATTTGAACAGACAAGCAAGAAACAGGTCCCAAGCCTACTAAAAAAAAACCCAAACAATGCTCAGATAACGTGCCAAGTATCTGTGAGTGTCTGAAAATGTTTGGCTTTTCAGGATGAGAGAGAGAACTGTTCATTTTTGGTTTGAACTTGCAGAAAGCAACACTTCAGACTGAGGGTGAAGCATACACAGAACTCAGGAAAAAACCAAAGTGGGCTGGGACAAAAACCAGAATGTTAGCAGTATTTTCACTCAGGCAATCAAGCTTACTACAGCATAAACCCTTCCAGGCCACAAAGAAGCTCTTTCTATCAGTCTCTGGAAAGAAATACTACCATAATGGAAGGAGCTACTTTAAACTGTACCCTCTTTTATAGGGAACAACAAAAACACTGTTTCTTACAAATAAAAAATGTGGACTAGTAACAAGCAAAAGAAGGAAGCCTATTACTACTTGCATTAGTAAACCAAAGTTAGCATGCTCCAGATCATACATGAGAATGCAGCTGCTTGCAGTGGGGATTTTTGTATTCTTTAAGTGGGCTGTGAAGGGTAGAAAGAAATTAGGGTTTTTTTTTTAAAAAAGCGCTTTTTCTCAGCATGTAGTTCAATACTCTAGAAGCAATGCAGGATACAACCTTGGTAACCTCAGATCTACAAAGCTGAACTGAAAACACTCCCCTCCTGTCACAAATAACCTTATGAGTTTAAAACACTGTGGAGTGTTCTGTTTATTTCACTCCCACTGAAGAGATAACACAGAATTACAGAAGAAACATAAGGCAAGACGACTCTTGTGAGGAGTCACAACATTTAAGAAATTGGCAATTAAGCCTTCATTTAAATATTACCCTCACACTCAGATGTTGACAGAAATAACCATTTGTTTTTACTCCAACCCAAATCTTACAGCTTCCATTTTCCATTAACCAAAACACAAAGCCAGCCCCCCCAAAAAAAGGCAGCTTAATATGAAGAAAGGTGGAAAGAAAAAGAAGTAGGAAAATACGACCTCTGCACACAGACAACTGCAAACCCACTGGATTTTTGCCACTTGGTTCCATGATAAAGCTGAAAAGTGGCAGAACAGTGCAAAATCCATGTATGACAACAGCATTCTCTAGTAAAGCAAATGCTCTGGACAGAGCTTGAAACACAAAAGCACAGTGCAGAAAACATTTATGACAGGAGGGAAGCATTAAATAGAGATGCTCAAAATACACATTCTGCTGATTGAGGAGTGCTTTGTCCCAGCAGTTTCCCTTTCAAAATAAACATCTCTTCCTCCAAACTGTCTTTAGGTATCTGACTGATAACAATAGAAAACTCCAGTCTGCAAGCTCCCATTTACCTGCTGTCAGATACAACCAACAACATTACTGCCAGGAAGTATAAAGCATGAATTGACCAACTAAAAAGATAGGGGTTTTTAAATCATCAAAATGGAACAAGGAGCTCATGTTGGCTACATGTCCTCTGCAGGAGCTATAGCAGAAAAAAAATCTCATTTTTACTTGAAATCAAGGCAGATACTGAATAGATAGAAAAGGTATCCATTGAACAAGGGAATAGGAAATGGCACTGAGAGTTCATATTTAAGGTGAGAGAGAAAACAGGAATTTCATGTAAAGTAACAAAATATTTCATGCATCTAACTCCTAAATGAGAATTTACATTTGCTAAATGGCATCAGCTTCAATACCTTGGCCTTGCCACACTTTGGATGGTATTAGTAAATCTTGTCACACGCTGCAGAAGGTTGCATCCACTTCCACACAGGAACTGGCACCACCTATTCTTGGTCTCTGTGCGAACTCTAGACTCGTTTGCTGCAAGGAAGTCTACTGCTCTATTCCAGACTTTTCCCATCTTCCTCCTTAAAAATCAAAGCAAGAATCACAAATTCAGCATGGTAATAACCTGCACAGGTCATACACACACCTAAGAGAAAAAACAATGTTTCTGAGCAAGCCTTTGACACTGTCCCGCACCACATCCTGTTCTCCAAGCTTGTGTAAGATGGATTCCACGGATGGAATCATTCAGTGGATAAAGAATTGCCTTGATGGGCCACACCCCAAAGGGTGGCTGTCAATGGGTCCATGCCCAAGTGGAGGCCCTCAGGGATCAGTCCTGGGACCAGTCTTGTTTAACATCCTTGTTGGCGACACGGACAACGGCACAGAGTGCACCCTCAGCAGGTTTGCTGATGACACCAAGCTGTGTGGTGCAGCACACTGGAGGGAAGGGATCCATCCAGATGCACCTTGACAGGCTGGAGAGGTGAGCCCATGACAACCATTCTCTTGCTCCATGTGTCAGTAAGAATCACAGGATGTTAGGGGTCGGAAGGGACCTCCAAAGATCATCAAGTCCAACCCCCCCTACCAGGGCAGGACCACAGAAGCTAGGGCAGGTCACACAGGAATGCATCCAAAATATTACACTAGGCAACCTCCTGAAATGAGTGGCCCATTTTTACTACTTTTTGTTACTCAACCTAAGGAAATGCATTTCTTTTAGTGAGAGCATACCTGTCCTGAGGGTGGTATAGAGAATCCCGCACGTGTAGAATAGGCATGTAGGGCTGCAAGTCTTTATTTTCAGAACAGGCTCGCTGTGACTTCTTAGAACATCTGAGGACACCATAAAAAAAAAAGAAGGTAGTAACTATGTTGCTCATACCAACATTCAGAACAATACCAATTCTGGCCATGAACAGCAACTCTGATGACTTCCCAGTTTCAGAATTGAGGCATTTTTTAAGCCTTTTTCCTCCTAACCATAATGAAAGCAAATCCAGCAAACTAACCTCACACACAGTGACTATAACTTGGAATAAAGGAGTTTTCATGGTTCCTCTGCTTGGTATTTTTACTGCTAGTCAAGACAGCCACCTTGATAACAAAGTGCTTCCTCCCACAACAAAACTTAATTTGCAAGCAAAGAGGTAGGAAAATTGTAAAACCAGGAAAGCAGCTCCATAATACTACAGAGATACTAGAGAAACTGAACACAGAATCACAGAATGTTAGGGGTTGGGAAGGATCTCAAGAGATCATCCAATCTGACAACAGAGCAGGATCACCTAGAGCAGATCACACAGGAACACATCAGGTGGGTCCTGAATATCTCCAGAGAGGGAGACTCCATAACCCCTCTTGGCAGCCTGTTCCAGTGTTCTGCCATCCTCACAGGGAAAACATTTTTCCTATGCCTCAACTTCCACCCATTGCCCTTTCTCCTGTCATTGGGTATCACCCAGCAGAGCCTGACTCCATCCCATAGGCACTCACCCTTTACACACTTACAAACATGAATGAGGTCACCCCTTAGTCTCTCTAAGCTACAGAGCCCTCAACTCCCTCTGTCTCTCCTCATAAGGAAGATGTTTCACACCCTTAACCATTTCTGTGGCTCTGCACTGACTCTTTGAAGCACCTATGACTGCCATAGGTGAAAGCAGTAAGACAAACAAGTAAAAATGCAGCCCAAAACAGAGCCTAAACCCCACTAAGTACTGCAAAGATTGTGGCTTCTAGCAGAAAGGCAGAATTTCAGAACTCAGTTATGTTTTCTATTTTGTAACCATTTCTTCACAAACTAACAAATTAAAAAGCTGCTTTTTCTCTGACAAGCCAGTAAGGGTTAGAAATGAAAGGTAACATATTTTAAGAGCAAAGTGTTTTCACCAAAGACAGCTAAAAAAAACAGATACAGAAAGCAGCATGTCACCATACGTCCCAGTCAACAAACAGCACATTCATAATTGTTTTGAGCAGTAAGATAAAACACACCAAGTCTGTGGCAATTGTTATAGCCACATTGATTAATTGTGAATCACAGAATTACTGAGGCGGGAACAGACCTCTGAGATCAAGCCCAGCCTATGACCTAACACCACTACACCACGTCACTGAAGTGCCACATCCAACCTTGCCTTAAACACCTCCAGGGACAGCGACTCCACCACCTCCCTGGGCAGTCCATCCTGGTGTCTAACTCCCCTTTCCTTCAGGAAGTGCTTCCTGACATCCAACCTAAACCTCCCCTGGCACAGCTTCAGGCCATGCCCTCTCCTCTTGTCACCAGTTGCCTGGCACAAGAGCCTGACCCCCACCAATCTTTATACCAAAAGCTCTGAATAGATTTAAAGGAGGATTGTAAATATAAAAACTTAAGAGAAAAAAAAGAACACACAGGATCCACACAGTTGATCAAGAACTCTAGCAGCATGGTGACAAGCAAACAGGCAGAAAACACCACTGAATTAATGCCAGCACTTTGAAAGCTTATACAGAACTGATTGATATACACCAGATAGGACTCAAGAAGCCGTACCTATGATTTTCACTACCATATCATACATCTGTCTTGTTTCTTCTTCCTCTTTTGCCCAGCGGTATTTCATGTAGTGCAAGACTCCCCAGACAACTGCTATACCTGCATTAAGATGCACAATACTCTTTAAGCAACAGGGGAACATGAGTTACTTAAAGGTTAGAGCACATACTCCAGAAGCTGGCTGGAGTGGGTACCATTTTGAAGTGTTTTATATTTCAGAGCTAGCAGACCAGGCTGTGCTCTTCATCAACATTTCACATTTTGCCAACATTACAACCTCCCAAATTCTGAAGAGCAGTTACATTTGAAAATAGATGTAGCAACATTTGAAAATACATATATAGAAAAACACTTCACAGCCACAACAACAGCCTGGGATCCCATGATTGACATTTCACATTTTACTCATTGTGAAGAAAAAGAACCCTGTAAGGCAATTATATTGGAAAAATGCAAAGTTGTATCAGAAGGCACATAAAGTGACACTTCAGAACATGTTAAGATTTAAAACTGCACAAACATTCACTGATTACACAGAATTGTCAGGGTTGGAAAGGACACCACACGCCCCCACCAACTCCTCCCCCCGCCGGGCAGGGACACCTCACACTACAGCAGGTGCCCAGAGCCACATCCAGCCTGGCCTTCAAAACCTCCAGGGATGAAGCTTCCACCACCTCCCTGGGCAACCTGTGCCAGTGTCTCACCACCCTCATGGGCAAGAACTTCTTCCCAACATCCAATCTGAATCTCCCCACTTCTAGTTTTGCTCCATTCCCCCTAGACCTATCACTCCCTGATACCCTCAAAAGTCCCTTCCCAGCTTTCTTGTAGCCCCCTTCAGATACTGGAAGGCCACAAGAAGATTTCCTTGGAGCTTTACTCACAGGTAAGTCACATGCTTTAGATATACCAATCAAAACTGATTAACTTGGACTACTTCAGTTACAGATTTAATTAATGTTTTGTTTGGGTGTTTTTTTTTTTAATCAAAGTCCTGCATGCTCTTTTTGTGGTAAAGATTGTTCCCTACAAGGACAAACTAGTAGGGAAGGGCAGAAGCATAAGCTGAAAATAAAACCACCCTTATTCCTTCTTCTGTGTCAGGCTGAAGGCACCACTATGCCCATGGTCTCTTAAAAATGAGATAAAAAAACACAGGTTGTTAGGGGTTGGAAGGGACCTCTGGAGATCCCTAAGTCAAATGCCCCTGCCAGAGCAGGACCATAGAATCTAGCTCAGGTCACAGAGGAACACATCCAGATGTGCCTTGAAGTCTCCAGAGAAGGAGACTCACAGCCTCTCTGGGCAGCCTGTTCAAGTGCTATGTGACTCTTACAGTAAAGAAGTTCTTCCTCATGCTGAGGTGGAACTTTCTGTGCTATAGTTTACATCCGAACAAAACCCAACCCATGCACACACAGATTATAGTTAAATAGATAATTTTTTTTTTCTCCTACCATAAGAGCTCAGAAGGCTAATACAAGGAAGCTGAAGGACACCATTTTAGACCAAACTGGGGGTTAAATTAATCTAGTACTTATACAAGGTTTTATTTTTCAAAAGGTGCTTCATATTAACCTGAATTACAGAGGAGAAAGCTGAGACATGGAGCAATGTGCTCTGCATGACTGATGAGCTCAGTGGTTGTCTTGGATACTGAGTTTCATTTCCCCATCCCCATTCAACCCTCACATTGACTATCTGAAACATGGCAGTTTGCCTTTGATTTTAGTTCATCTTAAAGCCGGTGAAGGAGGCCTCAAGTCATTTGCCCATACGAATGCCATTAAGATATTGGGATAAACCATTTATGAAATATCCAACAGGTGCATGAGATAAGCTCTGCATCTTCAATATCTTCAGAACAAGAGGACACAGTCTCAGGCTGTGCCAGGGGAGGTTTAGACTGGATGTTAGGAAGAAGTTCTATACAGAGAGAGTGATTGCCCATTGGAATGGTCTGCCCAGGGAGGTGGTGGAGTCACCATCACTGGAGGTGTTCAGGAGGAGACTTGATGGGGTGCTTGGTGCCATGATCTAGTTGTTTGGGTGGGTTGGATTGGTTGACAGGTTGGACACGATGATCTTGAAGGTCTCTTCCAACCTGGTTTATTGTATTGTATCAGCCACGTGGAAAGGAATGAAGTCCCTGCACTCATCTGTACCATATTTTTATGCCACACAGTTTTCAGTATGGTTAAATCAACTTGAAAGAACTGGAAATTTAACTAGAGAACTATCAAGGCCTAAAGGAGTGAGTCTTCCTGAAGGATTAGATACATTTTTACAATAGAGAGGTAAGAGATTTTTGGTGGCAGCTGTACTGGGTATCCAACTTTTCCTGAAACTAGGAAAGTAATCTCTTCTGCCATCACGTTTCCAAAGCTGCTGGAACAACAGTGCAATGTTCTCAAAACTAAGGCTATCATGTCTGTTTACTAAGCATTTTGCCTCTTTGCATCAGTTCACCTTGGAATTTTTGCAAGCCATAAAGTATTGCTTTGAAAAGGGAAAAAACAAGAGCTCAGCTGACTACAGCAGCAGATGATAGCAACTAATATGAAGCAGAAGTGCAACGCAAACTGCGTTGTAATCACGACATTGACAGGAACTCCAGGCTTTATGGTTGGATAAAAATTCCCCTAAACATGCTCTTTATTTTTTCCCCCTCTACTGACAGAAATGGAGGTTATAACAACAAAAGAAGTTGACTTTTAACTTACCCAAAAGCAATATTGACAACCTGTGAGTCACATTAACAAATGCACGGCGAAAGCGACACCTGAAAGACATCTTTGGACTAGTGGATTCCAAATACTTCACATCTGTCACATTAGTGACATCCATCTCATTGGAGTCACTGCTGAGACACCTATTGAAAAAAACAAAGTATTTCTGAGAAAGGATATATTCTGTCACCAGAAATTAAGCTAAGAAATAAAGACCGCTTACTTTATGCCGACATCTTCCCCACTACTCAAGATCCACTGCAATGAGGTGTTAAGTACACTTTCATACTCTGGATCTAAATTCTGTCAAAACACAAGTATAAATGAGTCACTTTGTACATAACCACAACATTAGCATGCTACAATAAAACCCACAGACCACACAGACCAGCAGCCAAAACTGTGTTGCTTTATTCTTGACCGTTCAGATTTGGCCTAAGCATTCACTCAGTTCATTAAGCAAGTCTATACGTGCTACAAGCAGCTCTCACTTACTAGCGCTCCTCAAACTAAGGACTGTTTGCAAAGTCAAGCCACATTCACTACTTTCTTAGCAATTCTAACCTGCGGCAGGAAAAAAAAAAACATCAGCCACTAGGTGGTGCTCATTGAAAAAAAAAAATCTACTTCAAGATTGAAAGTCCAAGGACATAAACCCAGCCGAAGCCGCGTCCTACGATGCAGTTCAGGTCCTTCTTCAGATCTGTTTGAGGAGCATGGATTTTAACTGGCGTTTTGCTAGCAGCCCAGTGTTTGCAGTTCAAGAACTGATATTACTATACAGAAAGCAAGTTTTTTTTATTGGTTGCTATATTAATGTTGTTAATAGTGTTAATTCTACTCTGTAACAGTAAAACATTGGCTGCCACCTCAGCTAAGGCTTGACTCCACAATTGCCCCTTGCATGTTCTTTTGCAGAACAAGAAAAGCAAAACTGGAAGTTACTACTGTATTTGAAATAATACTCTCCCAAAACATTTGTCTCCATCTTTCCTCTGGACTTCACAAAGTCCCTGGGATGCAATTAAAGCACAAGCACATAAGAGCACACAGTTAAGTGGTTTATTTTCACTCTGAAGTTTTACCACTGAACACTGACACTCTGCAAAGTTCTATTTATACTCCCCCAAAGGAGGAGCTGGGAGGGTTAAATGCCACTTTGTACAAAGTGACAAATTTGTATGGGCAATTTGATCTTATCAGGGCTAAAACAGCTGTTGTAACAACAACTACCATCCTGAATGATAGTTACAGCCACCAGTTATCTGCCATGAAGTTTTTTTCCACTGTATCCCCACTGGTTTCTTAACAGGTACAGAATACCACTGCCAAACTACAAACCAGTGTTAGAAGCCTCTTCAGGTGCCTTACCACTTTCTGTCTACATTTCCCAAAATGGAAGGTGTTTTTAATGCCAATACATTGGTATATTAATGTCACATCAGCTTAAGTCCTCCCTCATCCAACCAACGAAACCTTACATACTCCTCAGCCTTTTAAAAGCTTCAAGTAGTTTTCCACTGAAGGGTACACCACGTAGGCTAAAATAAACCGTACAGCTGTCAAGACAAGGCAAGAGTCATCTTTTATTGGAGAGTGAGGCAGGAGAATGACAGTAGAGAGTGGGATTTCATAATGCTGCACACCTATCAATTAACAAAAAGGCCTTTTTTGACCATTTCTATTAAAGCACCAATGAACGGCATCTCCACACAGCTGCTGCCTGGCAGGCCCACAGCGCAGATCCGCATCAACCTCTCCTCCCAAAGGCAGGCAGGCAGTGGCCTTTTCTACAAAGTCTCAAGACACAGAGCATCAATTTCTGGAAAAACTTCTAGAGATTTTCATAAATTCATGATTTTTGTGTTGGCCAACTACCCCCACCAATTCAAATTACGCCCTGGTGTTGTAACTAAAGGGTAAAAAGCTGCATGCCACTAAAGCACTACTATCTACATTTCCATTGAAATTAAGCCAGTTTCATTCATCTCCCCTCCCCCCCAAAAAAAAACCGTGCTGCTCTCCAAATAAAATTGAGTAGCATGGGTTACAAGAAAGCAGTTCCAAACAGCATTCAATACTAAGTTAAAATTTAGTCAGTGCACTAGGACATGAAACCAGGCTTCACAAACTGTTAGAGTTAGACAAATCTTATGTACAATCAATGAAAAATACCTTGTTTTGCTTACTTTTAAATATGCAGCTGCCTCCTGGATGGTAAGATTTCTTTGAACAGAGCTGCCACATTCATGTTCCCCTGGTAAAATTAAACTTTTATTTATTTTGGTCTACTTATTACTGCATCATATAAAACAAGAACACCTAAACACAAGCTTATGGTTAACAAAAATCTACACAAGAAGCAGCAGCTCAAGAATTCTCACAAGTCCTTCTAAAGATACCCAAAGAAAAGCCATCTCTGGACAAATTTGTCCTGGAAAAAGCTTTAAAAAAAAAAGAGTAAAGATTGTCACAGCTAATAATATGTACAAATCATATCAATATTGCTTCATGTATGGCTCAGAGTTATTTCAATATTTACACTGGAAGTGGGGGGGAAAAAAGGTAGCACAAAGACCTATCAGAAGAACATTACCATAAAACAGCTGCTGAACTCTGACAACTTCTTCCACATAATTTCCATTTATATAGACCAAGTTAGTTGCAGCTGCTGTATATCCAGAATAGTATTTCAAGCACTATTAAGTTTAGATTGATCCAAACTACCATAGCAACTTATCACCTTCCTGAACATGCACAAAATCCCAGTATGGCCTGAAACTGGATAGTTTGCCCCTCTCCAGCTCTTTTTTTCAGCATGCAGAAGCAGTAAAAGAGGAAGGTATTTTATGCATAGGCAGTCCTCAAAGCCACATGCCATCACCTTCCCAATCTCCTTTGCTAACCTAAAGGTAGGCAGTTAATAGAGGGGGGGGCAGAAACCAAACAACAATATAGCAACAGTAACACCAACACAATGTAAACACAGAGAAAACTCTAACACCAGTTTTATCTATCACTAGGCCATCCTTTATAAGGAACTGTCACAGTGGTAAAAATCACTTTTCCTGACTTTTCATTTAAAAAACAAAACAACCAAAACCATCATCTCAGCACCTATAACTATGATTTTACTGTGCCAAAACAATAAAGTGGGAAACAACAAATCCAGTCTTTTACTGGCTTAGGGTTATGCCTGCCTTACTGTCCTGGATCTATACCAAGATGTACTATTCCCAAAGCCATATCAAGGCCAGGAAAGTGTAGATACTTATGCATACACAAAATATAAACCTTTGCTTATACTCTTCTAAAGTGTTTAAAGTTGTAATTACTCCACACTGGAATAGATGGAGCAACTTTAAGTATTAATTCCCTACACAATTGAGAATGAGGCAACCTAAGTAAAATGTTAGCAAGGTAGGGAGAAGCATCTTGTCTCATTCACAGCAAGGAGTGAAGAAGTGTTTCTATGAAGGAAACATTCTTCTCAGACTCCTAAAGCAAAGTTTTGTTCAATATACTTCAACAGATTTAGGTGAATTTGGCCTTGCAAGCACATCAGTGTAACAGGGATGATCTTCTCTTACTGTTGGGTTAAGGAAGCTTTTCAGAGTGCTCATATTCTGGCTGGCTTAGAAGGGCTCTTCTCCTTATTGCAAAGGGGCAGTTTTAGGGTGCCTGGGGACCCCTTCAGAATTGAGATTTGTTCTAAAGGCCCTAATTTAGTGTTGTACATGTATGTGGAGAAAAATAAACTTGCATTGTGCTTTCCACCTAGCAAGCATGTAAGAGCTGTTGTCTGGACGTGGCTCAGCTGGAGTCTTGGACTCCAAGCCAGCTCTTCCTTTCTCAAAATTATTTTAATTAAAGCCCATTAAATGGTGCAGACTGAGTCAGCAGCAGTAGATGTTTTCTTCTGGACACCCCTGGGACAACAGGACCAACTGTCAGAGTGTCTGGTTGGTGAAAGGGCACACACAGGGCAGAGAGGAGAGTGGCTGAGACACAGTCTCAAGCTGCACCAGGAGAGGTTCAGGCTGGATGTTAGGAAGAAGTTCTTCATAGAAGGAGTGATTCATAGTTTCATAGTTTCATAGTTTCAGTTAGGGTTGGAAGGGACCACAAGGATCATCTAGTTCCAACCCCCCTGCCATGGGCAGGGACACTCTACCCTAGATCAGGCTGGACAGAGCCTCGTCCAGCCTGGTCTTAAACACCGCAAGGGACGGGGCCTCAACCACCTCCCTGGACAACCCATTCCAGGGCTTCACCACTCTCACGGTGAAGAACTTCCTCCTCACATCTAGCCTGAATCTCCCCACCTCCAGCTTCATCCCATTCCCCCTAGTCCTATCACTCCCTGATAGTCTGAAAAGTCCCTCCCCAGCCTTCTTGTAGGCCCCCTTCAGATACTGGAAGGCCACAATGAGGTCACCTCGGAGCCTTCTCTTCTCCAGGCTGAACAGCCCCAACTCCTTCAGTCTGTCCTCATAGGAGAGGTGCTCCAGCCCTCTGATCATCCCTGGCCCTTCTCTGGACACGCTCCAGCACCTCCAGATCCCTCTTGTAATAGGGGCTCCAGAACTGGACGCAGTACTCCAGGTGGGGTCTCACCAGAGCTGAGTAGAGGGGGAGAATCACCTCCCTTGACCTGCTGGCCACACTTCTCCTGATGCAGCCCAGGATCTGATTGGCTTTCCGGGCTGCAAGTGCACATTGAGAGCTCATGTTGAGCTTCTCGTCCACCAGCACCCCAAGTCTCTCTCCTCTGGGCTGCTCCCCAGCCAGTCACTGCCCAGCCTGTATTTGTGCCTGGGATTGCCTCGACCCAGATGCAGGACCCTGCACTTGGTCTTGTTGAAGCTCATGAGGTTGGCCTGTGCCCACCTCTCCAGCCTGTCAAGGTCCCTCTGGATGGCATCCCTTCCCTCCAGCGTGTCTGCTGCACCACACAGCTTGGTGTCATCAGCAAACTTGCTGAGGGTGCACTCAATGCCACTGTCCATGTCACCCACAAAGATGTTGAACAAGACTGGTCCCAGGACTGATCCCTGAGGGACTCCGCTTGTCACTGGCCTCCACTGGGACATGGACCCATTGACAGCCACTCTTGGGTGCGGCCATCAAGCCAGTTCCTTATCCATCTGGTGGTCCATCCATCAAACCCGTGTGTCACCAGCTTGGAGACCAGGATGTGGTGTGGGACAGTGTCAAAGGCTTTGCTCAGGTCCAGGTAAACGACATCAGTTGCTCGCCCCTCATCTATTAATGTTGTCACCTGTTCATAGAAGGCCACCAGGTTTGTCAGGCAGGATTTGCCCTTGGCAAAGCCATGCTGACTGCTCCCAATCACCTCTTCACTACTCTTCTGAGTCAGTAGTGCCTCCAGGAGGATCTGCTCCATGATCTTTCCGGGCACAGAGGTGAGACTGACCGCCTGTAGTTCCCTGGTTCCTCCTTCTTACCCTTTTTGAAAATGGGAGCAATATTTGCCCTTTTCCAATCTGTGGGGACTTCCCCAGTCTGCCATGACTTTTGGAATATAATAGAGAGGGGCTTAGCAACCTCATCTGCCAGTTCTCTCAGCACCCGTGGGTATATCCCGTCGGGTCCCATGGACTTGAACACTTTCAGGTTCTTCAGGTGATCACGAACCTGAGCTTCACTTACCATGGGCAGTTCTTCCTCCCCATCCCTGGCATCATCTGCCATGACTCCAGGAGTGTGGCTGGAGGCCCTTGCAGTGAAGACTGAGGTAAAGAAGTTATTGAGTACCTCAGCCTTGTCCATCACTTGTGACCAATTCACCAGTTTCCTTTCTGAGGGGGCCCACACCTTCCCTACTCATCTTCTTGCCATTAATATACCTGTAGAAATTCTTAGTGCTCCCTTTGACCTCCCTGGCTAGATTCAATTCAAACTCTGCTTTGGCTTTCCTAACCAGGCCTCTTGCTGCTCGGGCAGCTTCCTTATATACCCCCTGTTCTATCTGTCCTTCCCTCCACTGCCTGTAGAGTTTCTTTTTAAGTAATAGTGTGTCCAGGAGCTCCTTGTTCATCCAGGCAGGCCTCCTAGCGTTCTTCCCTGTTTTTCTCTTTGTTGGTATACATAGCTCCTGGACACAGAGGAGGTGGTCCTTGAATACTGACCAGCTGTCCTGGGTCCCTCTTCCCTCCAGGGCTTTTTCCCATGACACTGTGGCTAGCAGACTCCTGAAGCGATCGAAGTCTGCACGCCTAAAGTCTAGGGATATAAGCTTAGAATAGGTCCTCCTGATAGCCCTGAGGATATTAAATTCAACTGCTTCATGGTCACTGCAGCCAAGGCAGTCTCTGAGCCTCACATTGGTTACCAGCCCTTCCCTGTTGGTGAGAACAAGGTCCAGCAGAGCACCTTTTCTTGTTGGTTCCTCTACCATTTGGAGGAGGAAGTTGTCTTCTATGCAGTCCAGGAACATCCTGGATTGCTGGTGCCTTGCTGTGTTGTCCCTCCAGCAGATGTCAGGGTGGTTGAAATCTCCATGAGGACCAGGCTTGTGACCTGGAAGCCACTTCTATTTGCCTGTAGAGGGCCTCATCTGCTTGGTTCTGCTGGTCAGGTGGCCTGTAGGAGACCCCCACAGTAATATCTCCTTCCCCTGTCTTGCCTTTAATTCTAACCCATATACTCTCAACCATCTCATCATCCCTCCCCAGGTGGAGTTCTGCTGACTCCAGCTGATTCTTGACATAGAGGGCAACACCTCCTCCTCTCCTTCCCTGCCTATCCTTCCTAAAAAGCTTGTACCCATCTATCCCTACATTCCAATCATGGGAATCATCCCACCAAGTTTCAGTAATGCCCACTATGTCATGGCCTCCCAGCAGCACGGTGGCTATTAATTCATCCTGTTTGTTGCCCAAGCTGCGTGCATTTGCATAGAAGCACTTCAGCTGGGCTGGCCCTGTCGTCCTCTTGTGCCAACTCCCCTTGGTTTTCACAGGGTGTCCTGGTGTGTCATCTGTGTCTGGCCTCAGGGCAGCAAGTTGAGAGCCCTTAGCAGCTCTCCATCCCACTGCCTCTGGTGAGCTGCCCCTCTGCTTCTCACAGGCCAGCAGGAGACTATTACCCCCTTCCCCCTTGGAATTGGATTGGCCATTGGAATGTGCTGCCCAGAGAGGTGGTGGAGGCACCATTACTGGAGGTGTTTAGGAAGAGACTGGATGGGGTGCTTGGTGCCATGGTTTAGTTGATTAGATGGTATTGGGTGATAGGTTGGACTCGATGATCTCAAAGGTCTTTTCCAACCTGGTTAATTCTATTCTATTCTATTCAAATGGGCTGCTGCTATTGAGCCTGTGTGCATGCAGGCATTTTCAATCAAGCACTGAGCAGAAAAGCCACTACTTATGAAATGAAACAACTTCTGAACTAAGAGGCAACATCTTAGTGTCTGAATGTATTGCAACAGCAGAACTAGAGAGATCACTGGTGAAAACTGTCACCAGCTTTTCCCAAAACAACAGAAATGTCAGGGTTGGAAGCAACCTCAAGGATCATCCAGTTCCAATGCCCTTAATATGGACACAGACACCTCACACAAGGTCAGGTTGCTCAGAGCCACATCCACCTTGGCCTTAAGAACCTCCAGGGAATGAAGCTTCTACCACCTCCCTGGGCAACCTGTGCCAGTCTCTCACCACCCTCATGGGGAAGAACTTCTTCCTAACATCCAATCTGAATCTACCCATTTCTAGTTTTGATCCATTCCCCCCCTAGTCCTATCACTACCTGACACCCTCAGAAGTCCCTCCCCAGCTTTCCTGTAGGCCCCTTTAGACACTACAAGGCCACAATAAGGTCTCCTCAGCAAGTCTGATAATTACTGATCCTTCAAGCTCTTTTTTGTTTTTCAGCAAGACGTGAAGTCTTCCTTCAGTCCTTCTAACACACAAAAAGCTCATCAGTAAATTTGAATGGGCAAAACAGCCTGTGAGAGAAGGGGCTAAGACCCTTCTGCTCAAGAACTTTTTAGACTTTTTTATTGTCTAGATAAGCAGGAAAGCCCTTTTATGAAGTAAGAAAAGGACAGAGAGTGTGAGGTTAATATATAGAAAACAAACAGAGCACACAAGCAGGATACCAGACTGTGAAAAATTAATTCTTATGAGCAGGTTTCAGGTCTCATTTTGCATTTTCAATCTTACAAGAGCACTGTATTCCCTCTTAGGAGAGGACAAAAGCTCCCAGCAGACAGAGCACTATTGGATTACTTTATTAGTTCTAATTTCTGATCTTCATGTCTTCCAGGAATTACATTCATGTAGCATGCAGCCAAACACACTGACTTCACAGATTCTGGTCTCATCTTCAAAGACCAGCAAACAGCTTCCTCACTGTTCTGCTTTTGAAATTTTTTTTTTCAGACTACATTCCCTTTAAACAACTTGAACAGCTAAAAGCACCTCTGCTGCCTAGGCTCTGCCTAAGGCCCATCAGTTCAAATTACCCTCATGCAATGCTGGGGGTGGGGGATGGAAATTAAAAGTCACTTTCATCTTGCCTTCCACTCTTGAAAGGAGTAAGCTCAACAGAGTTATGGAGTTCCAGTTCTGTACAAAAAGCTGTTGGAGATGCAGTTCTCACTCCAACCCATCTACTGCAAACAATCATTTAACAGCTTTCTCCTGAGAAACTCATGAATTTAAAAGCCTGCAGAAGGCCAGGCCATTCACCAGTCAACCTTCTGTTTGACTGCAAACAGCATGATATTCCTATATGCCACTTCAGTCACCACTTCAGCTAATAGTTCAGCAAATGAAGGCTTACTTTGAATAGCTTTGGTGCAATCATTAAACACTTGGCTAGGAAACCCATTTTCCACAGTCTGAGCCAAAAACGTTTCCCAACTGTTCCACAGTTGAGGCCCTATATCCAGGAATAAAACTGAAGCAGAGGCAAAAAAACCCAACAACTTTAACACAGGTCTGTTGCAAGATACCAGTGCGTATGTGCAGCCCAGAAAGCCAATCCCATCCTGGGCTGCATCAAGAGAAGCAGAGCCAGCAGGTTGAGGGAGGTGATTCTCCTCCTCTACTCCACTCTGCTAAGACCCCACCTGGAGTACTGTGTCCAGTTCTGGAGGCCCAATTATAAAAAGGATTTGGGGGTGCTAGAAGGTGTCCAGAGAAGGGCCACAAGGATGATCAGAGCTGCTGGCTGGCGTTGCTCTGCTATGAGGACAGACTGAGGGAGTTGGGGGTGTTCAGTCTGGAGAAGAGAAGGCTCTCAGGAGACCTAATTGTGGCCTTGCAGTATCTGAAGGAGGCTACAAGAAAGCTGGGGAGGGACTTTTGAGGGTGTTAGGGAGTGATAGGACTGGGGGGGAATAGAAAAAAAGAATAGAAATGGGTAGATTCAGATTGGATGTTAGGAAGAAGTTTTTCCCCATGAGAGTGGTGAGACAATGGAGCAGGCTGCCCAGGGAGGTGGTGGAAGCCTCATCCCTGGAGGTTTTGAAGGCCAGGGTGGATGTGGCTCTGAGCAACCTGCTCTAGTGTGAGGTATGCCTGCCCATGGCAGGGGGGTTGGAACTGGATGATCCTTGAGGTCCCTTAAGACACTGACAATTCTGTGATTCTCTGAACACGTGCTTTGTTTCAGCGAGACTTCCTTTAGACGTATGTTAATTATTGGATATCTTGGTCCTGGCCAGAAAGGCTTCAATATATTACATCTATTTTCAGTCAGACTTGCAAAATGAATAAACCTAATTGGACAGGAGAGCAGTCAGTTTCCCACGGGTATGGCTCTACTTTTTTGTACATAAAAAAAGTTTATTTAGTTAGATGAGGCTTCCACCAATTTCAAGTGCAATGTGTTCCAGTGTCTCACCACCCTTGTGGTGAAAAAACTTCTTCCTAACATCTAATCTAAATCTTCCCTCCTCTACCTTGGATCCATTCCCCCAAGTCCTTTCACTACTCACCACCCTAAATAGTCCCTCCCCAGGTTCCTTGTAGCCCCTTTCAGATACTGGAAGGCCACAAGGTTTCCTTCTCCAAACTGAACAGCCCCAACTCTCCCAGCCTGATCTCACAGAAGAGGAGCTCTAAACCTCTGATCATCCTTGTGGCCCTTCTCCAAACACATTCCAGCACATCCAGATCCTTCTTGTAATAGGGGCTCCAGAACTCCAGAATGATTGGCCATTGGAATGTGCTGCCCAGGGAGGTGGTGGAGTCACCATCACTGGAAATGTTTAAAAAGAGATTGGATGAGGCACTTAGTGGTTAGATGGTGTTGGGTGATAGATTGGACTCGATGATCTTAAAGGTCTTTTCCAACCTGGTTAATCCTGTATTCTGCAATTCTAGCAGACAGGACTGCAGCAGGTGACCAATTTGAGTGAAGGAGATTCAAAAACACAAGTGGTGCATGCACTGTGTACATGATCAAGACTTCTCAACACTGCATTTCTTTAGCAGCTTTCTCTCTTCTATGAGCTTTATATATAGTCTCAGGTCTACATCAATATGGTATTCAAACCTGGATGCCAGGCTTTTTCCTCTCATACCTTGAGAAACTTGGTGCTGAAGGTATCTTCTAAGGACAGACAAATGGGGTCATTCTTCAGAGTGCAACAAAGCTACTCTGCTGAGCAACCAGGTAATCTCACAACAGAGCTTAAGTTTGTGGGATCATCTACCAGCAAGTATAGCTATTCTGGACAGGAATATCCTATTTAATAGAGGTGAATGCACCTTTAAGACCTTGGAAAGAATCAGGTGTCTTGGAGTACATAAAAATTCCTCTCTTAAGGCAGACAGTTAAACATGTTTTTAATTGCACATGCATATAAGTAAGCCCCAGGAAATGAACACAGCCTTCCTTTCACAAATGTAGAAATCAAGTGGCAAACTATTTTATCTAGGCTACTACATTGTTCATTGCATTGTGATAGCATTGCCAACTGGAGGGCCAGATGCCACACAGAGAAGCTGTTCTAGGTGGGGGTTGGTCTCTTGTCCCAGGCAAGCAGCACCAGAACAAGAGGACACAGTCTCAAGCTGTGCTAGGGGAAGTTTAGGCTCCAGGTGAGGAGAAAGTTCTTCCCAGAAAGAGAGATTGGCCATTGGAATGTGCTGCCCAGGGAGGTGGTGGAGTCACCATCACTGGAGGTGTTAGAAAAAGGATTGGACGTGGCACTTGAAGCCATGGTTTAGTTGTCATGAGGTGTTAGGTAATAGATTGGACTTGATCTCTGAGGCCTTTTTCCAACCCGGTTGATTCTATGATTCTATTTGCTTTTCAAAAGGAGTTAAGTAGCATAACCCCTCCCTTCTACTTCACCCAAGGTAAGTGCTCTACTGCACACAGCTGTGGGTCTTGAAAAATCTTTCCTACACACCACAGGTTTGCTACTCCATATGGCAGTGTGGGGGTGGAAATAACAACATTAAAAAAAAAATCTTTCAGGCCCTATGATTTATAGCATGGAATTAGCTACCTCATCTATTAAGTATGCCATAGTTTGAACAATTTGAAACAGTCAGAAATGTAGCAAGAGGACACAGTCTCAAGCTGCACCAGGGGAGGTTTAGGCTGGAGGTTAGGAAGAAGTTCTTCATAGAAAAAGAGATTGGCCATTGGAATGTGCTGCCCAGGGAGGTGGTGGAGTCATCACTGGAGATGTCTAGGAAGAGACTGGATGGGGCACTTGGTGCCATGGTTTAGTTGATTAGATGGTGTTGGATGATAGGTTGGACTCGATCTCGAAGGTCTTTTCCAACCTGGTTAATTCTATTCTAATTCTAAAAGGTGTAATTGACCTGTGAAAGATCAGCACTGCAAGGCATTCACAGTCATGAAATGTGAATGGAATTAAAACTGTCATTATTTTATAATACTACCATTTTGCATGTACTCAGGTTAAGCAGCATTCTTTCACTGTTTTGGTTTAAAGAACAATGTAAACAAACAGAAATTTATGAATTTGGTCCAAACATCTATTTAATTCACATCAGAGACTGCAAATGCTCTGGAAACAAAAAGCTTCTGCAGGAAAATTCTTTTTGCAATTTGTAGGTATTACAGAGCTGCTCCAATTTACCACAGATTTCCTATATTGGCCTGACAAAGAGTTGTTTCCACGTCTTTTAATGCTTGAGACCTGTCAGCAATGTCTAATAATGCTAAGAAAAAAAACCCACTTCATTGGTGAAGCTTGCTGTCCTAGAACAAATAGCTGACAAAGAGTGAGGCTTGGAGAAAAACAACACAACACAAAACCAACTGAACAATTGCCTCCTAAATAAATGCATTATGGATTAATTAAGCAAAAGTGACAAATAAATGCCCTAAGAGTTGTGAAATAGATTCTGCTGCAACTCGCACTCACCAGATGCCAAAGTTACACATACAGCCTTAGCTTTGCTATTTCCCAACTGTGAGGTGTAACTATTGATGTGGCTTGAAGCAGTGTCAATCATGACTCTTGGCAAAAGGTCTGTATTCTTAACTCTGAAATACTACTAATCCTAAACACCATCTCTGACACACTACTATATATAGCACTTCTCATTACCATACAATTAGGATGGTTAAGTTGGACAATTTTGTCTAACAAGGCAATCTTGTTCAGTCAGTACCATTCATTGTATTACTAAACATTTTCTGATGGTTGCAAAATCGTAGAATCACAGAATTGTCAGGGTTGGAAGGGACCTCAAGGATCAGCCAGTTCCAACCCCCCTGCCATGGGCAGGGACACCTCACACTAGAGCAGGTTGCCCACAGCCACATCCAGCTTGGCCTTAAAAGCCTCCAGGGATGAGGCTTCCACCACCTCCCTGGGCAACCTGTGCCAGTGTCTCAACCACCCCCATGGTGAAGAATGTCCTCCTAACATCCAATCTGAATCTACCCATTTCTATTTTTTTCCATTCCTCTATGACCTATGATTACCTCACACCCTAAAAAGTCCTTAAAATACTTGTTTTTAAACAGCCCCTAAAAATATTTGGGGTTAGGCATTTTTTGATCATAGTGAAGTAACCACCTTTAAAAGAAACACATCTTCCTCTCCACAGATGACATTGAAATCTCTGAATGAAATCAAATGCATAAAGCATTAAGACACTAGAACAAAACCCACACAAGATTACAAAATTAAACATCCTACTCCATTAACTACCAAACACTGCAACAGAAGGCAGTTAAAAAGGTGAAAATGCAGTGGAAGTGAACTAGAAATGGGATTTCTAGATTCTTAAAATGGAACTCACAATGACTATCAGGGCTCCAACATATATACCAGTTGTTGCAAAGCACTATCTGAGCATGCAGTTCTTTGTAGTTGTCACAGTACTGTTCAAGTGTTACCTGCTATCTGTGCCAATTTATCGTGAAGTGCATATAAGCTGTTCATCATGAGACTTATTTCAGCTTCCTAGAATTAGAAAAACACATCAATGTTAACACAGACATGAGTAGAGCTGAATTTTCTTCCATTTACCTTCCAAATCTCTACATACCACAAGAAGAGAAAAAAAAAAAGGCAATAAAAATGGTTGCATACATACAGGTGGAAAAGCTGCAGCACTTCAAACATCAGAAGTGATGCAAGCAATAATTTGGTATCACACATTCACAACACTCCTGTTTTTCAGATCTCAACTGAAACTTGATTAAATTGCAGCCTGGACTGTGATGCATCTGGCCAGTTGAAACTGAGACCTCAAAGGGTTAATACTACTGAGAGAACAAGGAAGTGACCCTAAAGATGTCTGGTGGTTTTGTTTTGGTGGGTTTTGATAGCTAGTCCATAAACCAGTTTTATTCTTAACAAGTGTGCAGTGGCACTTCATAGAAGCAACACTGGAAGGATCATCTGGTTGTATTGCCACATAAAAGTCATTAAAAGGGAAGATTTTTGCTGCCTACCTTCCATGTACAGGAACAAAACAAAAACAGGGAACAAAGAAACCAGCATGAACAAGCAAACAGACAACCTGTGGACTGTACAATCTTGTTGATGCTTCTTGCATATGCCACTAGTATAACAAGGGTCTAATTCCCAGAAATATGCATGAATATGAGCTGTCACAGAATTTTCACATGCAGGGGAGTTTAACTTACCAAGGTACTGGGCAACTTCATTGAAATACACCCAGAAACACTTTGTATTAAAAAGGAATTATTCAAAATAAGAGGATGAGGAACGTGCAGATTACATACACTAAGTACTAAAGGCTGTTCCAAAACGTTGGGAGGTTTTGGGAAGTTGGCTCTGACTCCTGAGGCAGAATCAAATGGCCAAGATTAAGACTAGAGCCTTTATTCAGAAAATATGTGAGGAAAGTAATTTTCCAGTTTGTGCATCTGCTGATTATACACACATCAAAAAAACCCCAAAACCCACAAAAAAAAAATTGTAGTTCCCTGCTACACCAGCACTATCTGACATAGCTTTCACATTTGAATGGTCCAGGGTTTTTCCATCAAAAAAACCCCAACCAACCAACCCTGCTACCAAGTAGCAGAACCCTTTCCTTCGTCATACACTTGACCAATTTCATTCCTATAGAGAGCATCAACCATTACCAGCACCACCTCTTCCCCTTCTGGACCTAGGAAATCCTAGCTGAGATTAAATGAAGTTGGTACTCCCCAGGAAACTAACCAACCTTATTAACTCATTTCCTGGCTGGAAAATACTGGGCATAGCAGAAGGGGAAAATCAGTCCACTACCACACACACATCAACAGCAGTACTCCAAGTTCCATTTATTTGCCAGTAGGCACACCCATGACTTCATTAATAGCTTCACTGAGACAGACATGTGAAGCCTTTTTATGACCAAATTCTCCTTTTTCTGGGGGGGGAATTACACTGTTTGGTACACTGTCTGATCATTAAACTTCTTAGCAAACAACCAAGACTACTATGGAACAGTACACAAGAAACACACTAGGAAGGAACACATAAAACAGGTTCTCAAGCTGTCAAGTCCAGCAGACAAGATGCAATCTCTCTGTGCTACCCAAGTAAATCAGAACTTAGCCCACAAAATTCAATCTGTTCAAGAGATTGACTGATATTTTCTACTAGCCAAGGCTACCTACTTAAAACATAGAATTATTCACTTTGGGAGAGTTGAATTCTAGACAAAACAAACAAATAAACAACCCACACACACAATTACCTTGCGGTATTTGCTTATATATGCTGAACAACAGCAGATTGCTGTGTTTACAGTCCAGGCAGACTAAAGGCCAGAACAAAGAGCCACCAAAACTCATGCTGCAGAGCTAATACTACAGATACCTTTCACGGTGACATGTCAACAACAGTTGGAGAATAAAAACAAGCAACAAAATAGAAGCAAAGTGAAAATGACAAACTTATTAATCCATTTACTAAAGGAGGTCAACCCTTGCTCCATGGAACTAAACAAATCCTGGAGCTTCCAACTGGTTTCTTTTACCAACTGCCCTTTCAACATGGAGAAGCCAACTGGTAAGAGAAACCCATGAAATTTAGTCTCCAAACTAACCACATTTTTTCCCCTCACAGCTCTACAACACAAATGATATAACACTTTTGTAGTATATAAAAGCAACCAGCATACCACAGCCAAATCTTGTTGTCTTGCCTGAGATGAAAAACAGAAGCCTCAAACAGAGTTGCAAGTACATTCAGCTCATGCAAACTATTCTGACACTGCATGCTTTCGAAGGCAGTTGGTTTTATGCAACCATTTGACAGGCTAAAACCTCAATATCAAGTGGGTTTACTTACTTCTATTTGTTGTAGCTCTTCACTGAAGGTATTCTTGACTGTCAAAAAGAACAAAAAAAGGAAAATAGTCATTCTAGGGTCTGAAAACACTAAAAAAAAAGGTACAGCAACATTGCAGCTTTATGACAATAATTATTACACAAGATCAAACAAGTCCATCGTATGACAAATAATAATGAGACAGCTATCAACCTTTAATCTTAACTCTGCATTTGCAGATGACACCAAGCTGGGTGTTGACCCATTAGAGGGTAGGAGAGCTCTGCAGATGGACCTTGACAGGCTGGACAGATGGGCAGAGTCCAAGGGCATGAGATTTAACACATCTAAGTGCCAGGTTCTACACGTCGGTCACAACAACCCCATGCAGTTCTACAGGCTGGGGTCGGAGTGCTGAAGAGCAGCCAGGCAGAAAGGGACTTGTGGGGACCTGGTCAATAGTAGGCTGAACATGAGCCAGCAGTGTGCCCAGGTGGCCAAGAAGGCCAATGGCATCCTGGCCTGCATCAGGAACAGTGTGGCCAGCAGGTGCAGGGAGCTCATTCTGCCCCTGTACCCTGCACTGGTTAGGCCACACCTTGAGTCCTGTGTCCAGTTCTGGGCCCCTCAGTTTTAGGAAAGATGTTGACTTGCCGGAATGTGTCCAGAGAAGGCCAACAAAGCTGGGGAGGGGTTTGGAGCACAGCCCTGTGAAGAGAGGCTGAGTGAGCTGGGGTGGCTTAGCCTGGAAAAGAAAAATCTCAGGGGAGACCAACTATCTGAAGGGAGGTTGTAGCCAGGTGGGGGCTGCTCTCTTCTCCCAGGCAACCAGCACCAGAACAAGAGGACACAGTCTCAAGCTGCGCCAGGGGAAGTTTAGGCTGGATGTCAGGAAGATGTTCTTCAGAGAGAGAGATTGGCCATTGGAATGTGCTGCCCAGGGAGGTGGTGGAGTCACCATCACTGGAGGTGTTTTAGGAAGAGACTGGATGGGGTGCTTGATGCCATGGTTTAGTTGATTAGATGGTGTTGGATGATAGTTTGGACACGACCTCAAAGGTCTCTTCCAACCTGGTTAATTCTATTATATTCAATAATGCACTCTGCTAGCATTAGGTTAAACCAGAATCTTGTACATCTATGAATCTCCATGCAAACAAAACTCCCCTTGTCAATTGCCCCACTCTTGCTTCAATGACTGAGTCGCATTGCAATCATCATCTGAAGGGTTTACATTTTTAGTGGCTTATGTAAAAAAGCAAAACTAGCTTGTTCACCAAGTAACAATCCATGCACACCAAGCTGTACAGCACCAGCATTTTCTGTTTTGACAAAAGGTGACACAGAGCTCAGGTAAAAAAAGTGTAGTGTGACTGCATGATCATTAAGAGGGAGGGGAATCTACTTGAGAGTCCAACAGAGGACTACAAGGATAGAATCATAGAATCAATAAGGTTGATAAATAGTGGAGCACTGCCTTATGAGGAAAGGCTGAGAGACCTGGGGCTGTGTAGTCTGGAGAGAAGACGACTGAGAGGGGATCTGATCAATGTCTATAAATATCTGAGGGTTAGGTGTCAGGAAGGAAGGGACAGCCTCTGCTCACTTGTGCCCTGGGATAGGACAAGGGGTAATTGATGGAAACCAGAGCACAGGGAGTTCCACCTCAACATAAGGAAGAACTTCTTTACTGTAAGCGTCATAGAGCACTGGAACAGGCTCCCCAGAGGGGCTGTGCAATGTCCCTATCTGGAGACTTTCCGGTCCCATTTGGATGTGTTCCTGCACGACCTGCACTAGATTCTATGCTCTGGCAGGGAGGTTGGACTTACCTTCAGAGAGCCCTTCCAACCCCTGACATCCTGTGATCCTTCCTTTCTAAAACACACTTTTGATAGCCATGGAAACTGTTTACCTATTATACTCCTCACCTACAAAAACATATATTCTTCAAGGAAGTTGAAACCAGTCAAGTGGTTTGTGCTATGCTTCTTCCACTTAAGAGCAACCAGCTGCTAACTGAAAAGTAACCAAGGCACAAAGCAATCACCATTAAAGCATACTGGCTTGCTTTTCTATGCCACAAACTTTTCACCTGCAGTTTGAACTTCTACAGGAATAAGCCCTTCTGTGTGTTGTTCAAATAGCAAATGAAGCTTCTACTGACCATAGTTCACCAAGCACAAAAGCAGAAAAAAAAAAACAAAACACCACAGAAACTATCCTAGGAAACCTTACCCACAACTGAAGGTCTACAGAGATTGCAAAAACTGTCATACCTAGGTTGAAAGCAAGACCAAGAATCACAGAATTGTCAGGGCTGGAGGGAACCCCAAGGATCATCCAGTTGCAACCCCCCTGCCATGGGCAGGGACACTTTCCACTAGATCAGGTTGCCCTGAGCCACATCCAGCCTGGCCTTAAAAACATCCAGGGACTGGGCTTCCACTACCTCCCTGGGAAGCCTATTACTGTGTCTCACCACCCTCATGGGGAAGAACTTCTTCCTTATGTCTAAATCTAGCCTCATCTAGCTTGGATCCATTTCCTCCTAGTCCTACCACTCCCTGACACCCTGAAAAGTCCCTCTCCAGCTTTCTTGTAGCCCCCTTCAGATACTGGGAGGCCACAAGAAGGTCTCCTTGGAGCCTTCTCTTCTCCAGACTGAACAGCCCCAGCTCTCTCAGCCTGTCCTCCTAGGAGAGTATGAGTAGCACTGGAAAGGGCACACGACTCCACACAGTTCTACAGAAAGCACACAAGCACACCTCTTCCAAAATGAAAAAAAAAGTAACTTTCTACTACTTCTAGATCTGATGCATTTGCATAGAGAATCGGGGGGGGGGGAGAAATATCTCAGTCTGCAAATAGTTTTGTGCATTTTGAAATCCTGCATTCAGCATCAACCCATGGCATAGTAAAAGGCAACTTGCCATCTAAAGTGATGTCCAAACTACATAATGCCACTTGTGTGGTGTAATTACACCCACCACTCCCTGCCACCCCCTAGAATAGTGCAGCTGTTAAGACAGCATTCTGCTTGCACCTGAAGGTAACTGAGCAACAGCCTCTGACAGTGTTGACCAACTTGCCTTACAAGGCACTCCCATGTGTAGATACTTTCAAAATAAAGATTTGCCTCCCAACAATCAGTTGACTGACAATAGCTTAACTTTTGAATCATAACCATGATTATTTAAGCTGATCAGTTGATATAAATGGGGGGGGAAAGTGAAATATGGACGTGCTAAACTAAATTCATGACATCATTTCTCATTTAGGAGAAAGGGAGGGTACAAGAGAAACTAAGGACCAACTTATACACCTGAAGTCCCCTAACCTTTGCCAAGTGCAATTGCATCTAGAGAAGAAGAACAACGTAATGGCTTTTTTACTTCCATGAACCACTGGTAGCAGCCACAAGCTGAGCCACTCCACCTTGTTTTTCAAAGGCAAGTTTGAAGTGGGAATTATTACATACAGGAGCAGTGAAAAGGTAACAACAGTAAGGAACATATTTCTGCAATTAAACAAAAAAAATTAGGCATAAAACACTGCAGCCTTGTGTTTTAGTGCAGTATAACCTTTCAAAGCCTCACTCAGAGAGATCCTGCAGTGCTGGAGCAGGTCCAGAAAAGAACAATGAGACTGGGGAAGAGACTGGAAGGAAAGTGATGAGGAGAGGCTGAGGGAGCTGGAGGTGTTCAGCCTGGAGGAGACTCAGGGGACACCTTATTGCTCTCTACAACTACCTGAAGAGAAGTTGTAGCCAGGTGGGGATTGGTCTCTTCTTCCAGGCAGCCTGTGACAGAAGAAGAGGACACAGTCTCAAGCTGCACCAAGGGACATTTAGGCTGGATGTTAGGAAAAAATTCTTCACAGAAAGGGATTGGCCATTGGAATGTGCTGCCCAGGGAGGTGGTGGAGTCACCATCACTGGAAGTGTTCAAAAAGAGACTGGATGGGATGCTTGGTGCCATGGTTTAGTTGATTAGATAGTTTTGGGTGATAGGTTGGGCTCGACCTCAAAGGTCTCTTCCAACCTGGTTAATTCTGTGTTCTGTATCCCAGTAGTGTATATATTTCAGTATACCTGGCAAACAATTTTAGCCCTGATGAAAGCCGTGGGGTAAACATGAATGCAGAAATTCTGTGCCTGCAAAGATGCAAACTGAAAACTGTCAGCTACAATTCTACATGAGGCAGACCTGTACAGCAATTAAAGTGAAGTCAATGGTAGTGTCAGATTACCTCGGCATCACAATCCCAATGTAAAAGTCAATCTGAAATGTAAGCAACTTCATGTTTAGGTAAATAAACAAACATCATGAAGCAATCCAGATGAGATGTCAATGCTTCTCTCTCCTTCACAAATACATCACGGTTAAAGTAAACCAAACAAAAACCCCAGAGACTCTCCTCCAAAATTATCTAGCACAGAACTGTGATGATCCCTGCATTCATTATTTTAACTCACACTGTAGGATTCCCATTAAATCCCTCTGAAGCTGGTGATTTTATAATAAGTGATATACTTTAAGATGTTAAGTATAGGATGCCTAATGCCTTGAGGCAAGTACGCTAAATGCAACTGCAGCAACTCATCAGCTGCACACCCAACTAACAAATGTCAATCAACCTGCACCTATTTGCTGCTAACCTTGTTAAACTGCAGTTAAAGCCACTCCTTAACTACTTCAGTAGTTGCTCTGTTCTGAATCCACCCTTCCTTCCTTCGTCCAGGATCTAAGCTCTCACCAACCCTCCCAGTTGCTCCAGCTACAGATAGTGTTCATCTACTCCAATGTCTAAGCTATTTCAAGGTATTACATGAATAGTATTTTTTCAAGGGGTTTCTTTACAGTTCTTTAAGTACAGAGTTTTAAGAATAACAAGTTGTACAACACACTGGTTAGGCCACACCTTGAGTATTGTGTCCAGTTCTGGGCCCCTCCAGCCTAAACCTACCATGGTGCAACTTGAGACTGTGTACCCTTGCTCTGGTGCTGGTTGCCTGGGAGAAGAGACCAATCCCCACCTGGCTACAACCTCCCTTCAGGTAGCTGTAGAGAGCAAGGTCTCTCCTGAGCCTTCTCTTCTCCAGGCTAAGCAACCCCAGCTCCCTCAGCCTCTCCTCACAGGGCTGTGCTCCAGACCCCTCCCCAGCTTTGTTGCCCTTCTCTGGACACCTTCCAGCAACTCAACATCTTTCCTAAAGTGATGAGCCCAGAACTGGACACAGGACTCAAGGTGTGGCCTAACCAGTGCAGGGTACAGGGGCAGAATGACCTCCCTGCACCTGCTGGCCACACTGTTCCTGATCCAGGCCAGGATGCCATTGGCCTTCTGTGCCAACTGAGCACACTGTTGGCTCATGTTCAGCCTACTATCAACCAGTCCCCCCAGGTCCCTTACTGCCTGGCTGCTCTCCAGCCACTCTGACCCCAGCCTGTAGCACTGCATGGGGTTGCTGTGGCCAATGTGTAGAACCTGGCACTTAGATGTGTTAAATCTCATGGCCTTGGACTCTGCCCATCTGTCCAGCCTGTAAGGTCCAGATAATATCCAAACTGTATGACAAAGTAACAGACAAACAGGGCAAACCAAGGATTCAATTACCCCAAAATCCTGACTACAGTAGCAGCAAAAAGTTTTACCCATTTCAGAGACATCTGTCTCTAACTGGAGAGGAGAAATAACAGATCAATGGCAAAAATAAATGTCAGAGTGTAAGAATATGAATTATATGCTGATACTTCAGCAGAATGTTTTCCCCATCACAAAAGGATTTGCACCTCAGAGGGTTCCTGAGACAGAGGTGGCTGGCAGTTTTTTTCCCCTCCTAAATTATCACCCCTAATGTAATTTTCCCCAACCAATTTGTCCAGTCCTGCATTAACCCCCAAGCAAGCTTTACAGTTTCACAATTTAAACATGCATGTGTGATAAACCAGTTTCTCTGCATACTCTGAACTTGCCACTTGTTGAGAAAGTCCTCCTTATATTAGAGGAAACGGTGAGTAATCAAAGCCTATTCACACTCTCCATAGTACTCATGCCTTGACTTCATTCCTCAGCCTTCATTCCCTCAATCTTTCACATTCAAGAGTCCTATTCCTCCTTGTTATGAAAGCCATACTATGCTTCTGATCATATTACTACTCTCTGAACCTTTTTGCAGCTCTGCTAAGACCTTTGTGAGGTTGGGGACCAGAGCTGGACACTATTCAAAATAGAGCAGCACCCTGGATTATTACTGCCACTCTCAAACAAATCATCTTGAATGCACTTAGCTCTCAATTCTCTTCCTAAGTAACAGGAAAACCTACCATTGTGTTTCCTTCTTGGCTACTACTAAACATTAAGCTAACATTTCCAACGTAATCATTGTAATGCCATAATCTACTTCTCAGTGTGCAGATAATTTGATTTCACAAAGAAAAAAGCAACTTTCCAGTGCACTAAGGAGCAGCACTGGTTAGACCACACCTTGATCCTGTGTCCTGTTCTGGGCCCCTCAGTTTAGGAAAGATGTTGACTTGCTGGAACGTGTCCAGAGAAGGCCAACAAAGCTGGGGAGGGGTCTGGAGCACAGCCCTGTGAGGAGAGGCCGAGGGAGCTGGGGGTGCTTAGCCTGGAGAAGAGGAGGCTCAGGAGAGACCTTCTTGCTCTCTACAACTACCTGAAGGGAGGTTGTAGTCAGGTGGGGGTTGGTCTCTTCTCCCAGGCAACCAGCACCAGAACAAGAGGACACAGTCTCAAGCTGCACCAGGGAGGTTTAGACTGGATCTATAGGAAGAAGTTCTTCCCAGAAAGAGAGATTGGCCATTGGAATGTGCTGCCTGGGGAGGTGGTGGAGTCACCATCACCAGAGGGGTTTAGGAAGAGACTGGAAGGAGCACTTGGTGCCATGGTTTAGTTGATGAGATGGTGTTGGGTGATAGGTTGAGCTTGATGACTGGTTCTTTCTGTTCTATTCTAGAGGCACAGCTGCAGAAACAGGAATGGTCCCAATTAACCTATAAGCACTTAATTTCTCTGTGTGGTACCAAAAGTGCCAAATACTACCCACACAAGGATTCAGTGACTGTACACTGCAGCATGCACTTCCAACCTAGCAGCTTATGCAGAAGCAAAAATGCTCCTCCCTGCAAACAGTACTTTCTTCCTCCTCACCCATCATGTCACAAGCAGTCTAATCCCAAATACAGCAGGACTATTTCCCCCCCCCCCCCCCAAAAATCTGGCCTGTAACTGGGTGTTAAGTGGATAACCCACTGCTTTCCATTTGAATTTTTTCTTCATTAAAATATTACAATACAACACAATAAATCCAGGTTGAAAGAGACCTTCAAGATCATCGTGTCCAACCCATCAACCAATCCAACCCACCTAAACAACTAGATCATGGCACCAAGCACCCCATCAAGTCTCCTCCTGAACACCTCCAATGACGGTGACTCCCACCTCCCCGGGCAGAGGTAACAGAAGCAGCAACAATACCAGAAGCAGTGCGATGCGAAGTCGTCCTTTAGCCACTTAGACCATGGAAACTAGTTCTCCATTTTACAATCCAGGTGCTTTCAACACCAACTAACAGATCTGCAGCTTTATTTTGCTAAGTCTGGGATCAAGTGAGGTGGCAGAAGCCTCATCCCTGGAGGTTTTTAAGGCCAGGCTGGAGGTGCCTGTGAGCAACCTGCTGTAGTGTGAGGTGTCCCTGCCCACGGCAAGGGGGTTGGAACTGGAAGATGCTTGAGGTCCCTTCCAGCCCTAACAATTCTAGGAAGTCCTAAGTCTTGCGCTTAAAACACCAAAGTAAAATATTTTTATCTGTGTAGTGCCTGTAGATATTCTAGTACTGCAAACTGAAACGAAGAGTTGGCTGTCAGTTCTTAAAAAGAACATTTTTTTTAAGCAAAAGCTCTATAAAATGAATCCAGAACTGAAAGAGTTGCCAAGGCTGATGTCTGGCAACAGAGCTGACTTCAGAGGAAGTTTTGACTACATTATTGCCACATTCACTCTGTGAATGGTGCTGTCAGCTAGAATCTGCTGAAGTGCCCATTTCAAACAGAGTTGATACCTCAGACTAATACCTGCAAATATTAGCAGAGGCTGCCTTTCCTTCTTGTGGTCTCCTGTTTCCTAATATCACCACCACCATAGCAAGACCCAGTGAAGAAAAGAAAAAGCCTGAAGAGCTATAGTAACAGCAACAGCCTATTTCAAAAAGGAAGATAGACACAGGCAGGTTGCACAGTCAAGAGAGGAAAAGTCACTCTTTCTACGAGAAGACCCTATGAAAATAACTGTAAACAACAGATGAAGGAGCTCAAACAGAAGCCCAAGGAGCCATACCAAGAAACAGAACAACCTTTACCTATCACTATGAGCAAGAAGTTAACACTGCATCTTAAGTCACCACTTCCACAGAGGTTTGGGCAGAAAAGATTTGGGTAGTATTTATATCTCTATTTTGAGAGGGTGAGGGGTGTCATCAGAAGCTGCAAGTGTCAGTCACCAAACACTCCAGACAATACTTTCAGCTGCTACACTCACCCAGGAACTGGTCTTCACTCTTAATTCTATCTCCCTATGCCTACAGTAATATCAATAAAGTACACACAGTACAAGAGGAGACTTAAGCAAGAGCACCTTAAGCTATGAAGTTATTCATCAAAATAATTTTTCATGATCTGTATGACAACAATTCTTAAAGTATCCTCTTCCCAGGTTTATAGCCACAGAACTTGCACACACATCATCACAGAATCGACCAGGTGGGAAAAGACCTCAGAGGTCATCAAGTCCAACCTATTACCTAATACCTCATGACAACTAAACCATGGCTTCAAGTGCCACATCCAATCCTTTTTTGAACACCTCCAGGGACAGGGACTCCACCACCTCCCTGGCAGTGCATTCTAATGGCAAATCTCTCTTTCTGGGAAGAACTTTCTCCTCACCTCAAGCCTAAGCTTCCCCTGCAGCAGCTTGACACTGTGTCCTCTTGTTCTGGTGCTGGTTGCCTGGGAGAAGAGACCAACCCCCTCCTGGCCACAACCTCTTTTCAGGTAGTTGCAGAGAGCAACAAGGTCTCCCCTGAGCCTCCTCTTCTCCAGGCTAAGCACCCCAAGATCCCTCAGCCTCTCCTCATAGGGCTTGTGCTCGAGACCTCTCACCAGCCCCATTGCATTTCAGTGAAGAAACAGCTTTCTGTGTTCTGTTAGGAAAAATTACTCAGGAAAAATGCATTTGTAATGCATTGTAAAGATTAGGTAATACTACATTCCTTGCACACATGCACAGTTTCCATTAGGTGTGCTCATACAGAGGAAAAGAAAGAACAAACCCAAACACATTAATACTGCTTTTTTCAGCAGCTGCAAAACATTACCAGGAGAAACTTCAGTCTTCAGACACCTACCAGTATTTTATAATGGTAGACAATACCTTCACTTTCAAGAGAATCAGAGCAGCCTTCTGGAGTAGATCTCCTCCCCTGAGCTCCCTCATCAAATATTTTAGCTCTTTATAAGGTCAACAAACAGGACTTCAATGAGTGAAGACAAATGAACAAAGGAAAAAACAAACAGAGACATGCATGGGAAGCTCCAATTTGAAAACAAAGCAGCACAAGCAGCTCAATGTTGAATTAGATAGTGGTCTGCCTTCCTCAAACTCCAAAGCTCAGGATGGAACATAAAGTCTTATTAAAACCACAAAGGTTTAAAAAAAATTAAGAATATTAAAAAAAAAAATCAATGGTAATTTGCAATTAAATCTACTGATATTCTACCAAGGATTCCAGCCTGGACAAAAACACTACTGTGACCTCATGCAAGCAGGAAGGATTCCTGTTGTGAAGAGTTTTCACAGTAAAAATATCAACTTAGAACCTCTTTGTAACTGCAGTCTGTCCTGACAAAGTATTAGTAATACACTCCAATAGTATGAACAGTTTACAGCATCCAAAGATACTGGTCAAATGAAGAACACTGACAGGAAGACTCTTAAGAGACCCTCAATCACGAGAGCAAAGATATTAACAGAAGTCAAGATAACTATGACATATAAAGAGTCTCTTTTTGGAATGGGGGTTTGCCCTGCCTCTGCCCTTCTAAGCAGTTAGCATACAGTGGTGTATTGCTGCTTGCTGTACTAAGAGCAACTGAGCTGCTGAACAAAAATCAATACAAAGCCTGAACACAGCAGTAAAGCTCTGAAAACAGATTCCCTAGTGTGTCCTATGGAGGGAAAACACCATCTTAATTCTACACAGGTCATACAGAGGTAACTGCCAGCAGGTCTCTTATGACAAAGATGAGCCTGCTTATCTGTATTACCTACACAGGAGGAGGAAAACTGCCTACCACATGTAGCTGAAGTTTACAGAGCTCCAAACCAGGATGAGCTCAGCAGTAATTCAAGACATAACATCACTGGAAAGGGATACAAATAGGCAGTATGCAGTAACTTCCATTTTTACTCAGCTAAGGAGCAGGCTAACCTGCCAGGCTCTTTAACATACCAGATGCATTTGTTTGATAGCATAAACTGTCTGGTTCAAACAAAAATCACCTGCATACAGCCATACCTCTCCACTGCCTCCTATATTCAGCTAAAGAATCTGCTTGAAGTAATACTTCCAGTACTGTTATCATAATTGTTTGTTAGATGAACAAGTTATGCCTGTTAAAGGGTTACATGAACAGCTAGCTCGTGGATTAAGCTCATCTAGTGCTACTGTGGGCACTTCTGAGTCAAGTGGATCTAGAGAGGAAAAAGAACCTCTCTTAGCAAGAACTCTCATCTGCCATGTAGAAACAGCAAAAAGAGGATGGGAAGGAAGAACAAGGGACTTTTAGCACAATCTCAAACACTGGGAACAATAAAACCTTACAGCACCATTGACTATTTGCAGACACATGAGTCACTACAGAGTAGTACAAAGATAGGTGTGTGACTACAGAAATGTACAGACCTCTTGGCCACGTAGCTAGAAGTCTGATGCTGAGCTTTAGAAAGCTCAGTACATTCTCATCTCCTGAATGGCAAGAACATCATATGCTAATTCACTCCTTTCACCAGAAGGATAGGCAGACCCTATTCAGCCTTTGCTCCTCAAATCACCAGGACAGCTCATTCCCAGGATGGTACTTTCATGTGATTTCCCCCCAGTTTCCACTCACTCCAGAGGAGTGACTTTAGTAACAGAATAAGAGTGGTCTGGATTTAACAGCTTTTTTTGCCTCCTTCCCCTCACTTCATGTGCACTTGTACAGCACCTTTAGACAAAGGTCAGAGGGGGAAAAAAGCCAATCAGTATTTAAGTTACAAACCAAAGAGTGCATTAGTCACTACACTGTCCAATAAAAGTACAGTCACAGTAGTGCTCAGTGCAAACAAGCTGGCAAAAAGTCTACAGCACTTCCACTGGGAGTACCACTTTGATGAAAAGTCAACTTCACAGACACTGGTCATAACACACCTAGGATCACCAAGTCAGATTGGGTACTATACATTCTGAATGAGCAAGCTCTCAGAATTATTTCAAGCTGCCATTTCTGCTCTCACTGAGAAATGAAAGCCTACCAGCTCAGGGCACTGTACATACTGTATGGCTCTTTCAGATGCCCTCAACACTCCATTTTTTTTTTCCTGAGTTTACATCAAAATGGACATGTGTTTGCTATTAGATACAAAAGACAAAGTACCCAAACTTGAATATACCTTTAGCTTAGCTCGGATTTTCAGTTTCCCCCCCCCAGTGTTTTATCCAAAGCTGCTTTTGCATAAGTATGTATTTCACATGCTTATAGATATGAAAAACAAACCCCAAAAGAAAGCAGAGGGACTACTTCCTTCTCCAAAAGCAAATCTGAATGTCTAACCTCATTTTCTCAGCTACCAGAAAGTCTCCCTAGGAGATCAAATTTATTTTGACCAAAAGAAACAAACCCACCCACCACTCCTCCAAAATTCCCCAGCACACACAGCACTTTTTCAGCTTCTTCCTTGAAGTATGTCTCACCTCCAGATACTTCCTTGGATCACACATCAGTGCAAACCCATACAGAAACAGACTGTGATGAACCTGACATCATAAATTCCTCTTAGTCTCAAGATCCCACCAAGGAATTTCATAAATCATTTTGTCTTATTTACAAAGCAACAGTAAACTATTTCCAAGGAATTTGCAAGAATGAGAAACAGCCCAAGCAAGACTGCCAAGCTGGCCTTTCCCCCCATAAGCCAGTTGGTGGATTTCCAGAGCTTGGAAGTGGCCTCTCAGGATTTTGTCACACATGCACCACCCAGTCTGTCACTCCACAAAATGAACAAATACCCTGAATGTCCAAAGCATGACACCTGACAAAGAACAAACAGCCCATTAAACATGCAGACACAGGTCAAATGCCAGAGACACAACAGAAAATTTCATGATGAAATTTCCTCTATTTCTCAAGAAACTATCTTGAGAATTGAAGGGAAAAACAACCAACCAACCCACAACAACCCTCACTAAACAAACCCAAAACCAAAAGGGTGCTCAGACAACACTAGCAATAAAACAACAACAAAATTCCATCTCTGCTTTTTGATATTGAAACCTTTCATTCACACTAAATGGAGGTTGTAGCTAGGTGGGGGTTGGTCTCTTCTGCCAGGCAACCAGCACCAGAACAACAGGACACAGTCTCATGCTGCACCAGGGGAGGTTTAGGCTGGAG
The DNA here is from genome assembly GCA_015227895.2 of Colaptes auratus. Lineage (NCBI taxonomy): Eukaryota > Metazoa > Chordata > Aves > Piciformes > Picidae > Colaptes > Colaptes auratus. The sequence continues at coordinate 5,402,144 of CM037632.1, read as the reverse complement.
GTGAGGAAGAAGTTCTTCATAGAAAGAGAGACTGGCAGTTGGAATGTGCTGCCCAGGGAGTTGGTGGAGTCACCACCACTGGAGGTGTATAGGAAGAGCCTGGATGAGGCACTTGGTGCCATGGTTTAGTTGATCAGATGGTGTTAGGTGATAGGTTGGACTTGATCTCAAAGCTCTTTTCCAACCTGGTTAATTCTATTCTAATCTATTGACAGGTTTCAGACCAGTTCAGACTAGACTCCAGTTCTCTACTAACAGCAATATCTACTCATTCAGATAAAAATTTGTCTGATGAAGTTGTGCTGTGTGATATGGGAATACTGGATGTGAGGAGCTCTTGTTGTCCATCTTGGTGATAATACTAACCCTGTGTCTGTTCAGTTATTGAGTAAGTGTGTTGTTGGAACTTTTATCTAAGTACATACTGAGATGAGGAGTATTGAGGGGACACATGGTTAAAGTGAGTGGCTTCAATTAAAGTTCTGCTGAAAATATCCAAAAGATCTCTTCTCCCAGGCAACCAGCACCAGAACAAGAGGACACAGTCTCAAGCTGTTCCAGGGGAGGTTTAGGCTGGATGTGAGGAGAAAGTTCTTCCCAAAGAGTAATAGGCCATTAGAATGTGCTGCCCAGGGAGGTGGTGAAGTCACTGTCCCTGAAGGTGTTCAAAAAGGGATTGGACTTGGTGCTTGAGGCCATGGTTTAGTGGTCATGAGGGGTTGGGTGACAGGTTGGACTTGATGATCTCTGAGGTCTTTTCCAACCTCATTGATTCTATGATTCTATAAGCAAAGTCAATGGACAGTCTGAGGTTTCTCCAATAACCAATTCAGAGATTTTAATTGAGCTTCAGAGAAACTTCTGTTTCTTTGACTAAGATCTAGATGTGGCCTTAAAAAAAAAAAAAGCAGACTGGAATAACACTATACTGATCCAACTCCAACTCACTCACTCAGCTCTTGGAATAAAGTTTTGTTCAGCTGACTGCCTAGCAAGGCCAGGCTGATGCTGCATTTAGACAAGATGTAATGAGTCCAAGTACAAGTTTCTTGCACTTTTTCAATAAAGAAATGTTAGGGGATATGACATCTATATAAACCCTGCATTAAGATGTAAGAGAATAAAATTAGTATGAAGGAAGTCTTGGTATGTTTACAAAATTATTTCCTAACAAGCCATCTTCCAACTTTTAATTAAGTAAATAGCCTTCTCTATAATACCAAAAAACTGGCCTAAGGAATTAGTCTACAACCCTTCATTTATGAGCACACCTATTGCTTACATAGCATAGCATCATTAGACATGAATAGATCATGTAGACTACTTAATTTTAATGACATTTAATTCAAAATTGGACCTCTCTTTTTAAGCCTTTACCTCTTCTCCTCCCCACATTGAACAGCCTTATACATCTGTATCAGTTACTCAGAGTTCATTTAAACCATCTAAAGAAGTTAAGACTCTCAAAGGGCAGCTTTATTCAAGATACTTACATTACAGCATAACCCTCAGAAAGGAGAAAATTTGATCCTTTCCCCTGGAAAACACCAGACATAACAGCATATTTCCTCCAACAATCTAGGCCCAACAGCACACCATGTTTGCCAGTATCACATTTAGCCCACACTGGCACTCACTGGCTCCTTACTCTCTCACCCTCCACAGCAGACTGTAAACACACAGCAGAACAGAGAACATTACTAAAGAGCACTGGTGAAGTACAGCATAGTAGGACTCCAAATCAGCTGGAACAACCTTCTACTCACAACTAACCTATGACACTAGCTGTAAGTTGTGCAGTGCTGCTTACATCTCTCCTTGCATCCATCAGCCTGCTTCTACACTTCCCCCATTCCAAGCTTTCCTAAATCAGAATTCCTCAGAGGACAGAAGCCATAAAGGTTACTGTGATCAGTGGCAGAGTTATACCATATCATCATTTATTATAATCACAGCAAAGATATTACCACCTTCTCTGCCAGCTCTACATTTACCAGCAGCAACAGCAAAGCAAACACAGGAAAGGACAAAGACACCACCACTGAGAGCCTACTAAACATGCCAGTCCCCTGAAAATAAATCACTTTCTTCTCTTAATACACCTTAATATCACAATCTGTTGAGTCAACTTACTTCCCTCAACCTACCACAAATCACAACAGACAACTAATTTTACCAGCAAATACAAATACCCACAAGAACTTTAAAGGTGTAAGGAGTATATGCCACAACAGACGCTTGTGTTTCTCCACAAGACTGGAGCAGCACACTTCATCAACAAAAACTGAGGTACTTGATGTTCTTGACTGTGCTTTTTTTGTTAAGTGACCAAAAAAAAAAACCCTTTTCAAACAGCAGCTCTGGCCTGTTCGTGTGTTCATGCTATTTCTGAAGCACAAGTCAAGAAGCATGACAGGGATCAGTTCGGTATGACTCTAGCCAAGTTTCACAGCCTGCTACTCCCAGATGAAACAGATGTCAACAGGAAATAAACACACAACTTTTAGAAACACAACTGGTCCTCAGGAATAGAAAAAACTGCAGGCCTGATTCTCCTCTCACATTAGATACTTATCAAGAACATAAAGTGAGGTTCCTACATTAATTTAAGTCCTTGGTATTGTGGTTTCTTCCTTAAAATGTTTTCCTTACTTCCACTGTCGCTGTATGTTATCTGTGCTAAGCAGAAAGAAATCTGTATTGCACTTGAACATGGCAGAGGTTCTTAATTGTGTCCAGTTCTGGGCTCCTCAATTTAAGAAGGACATTGAGGTACTGGAATGTGTCCAGAGAAGGGCAACGAGGCTGGGGTGAAGTCTGGAGCATAGCCCTGTGAGGAGAGGATGAGGGAGTTGGGGTGTTCAGCCTGGAGAAGAGAAGGCTCAGGGGAGACCTTTGTTGTCTACAACTACTTGAAGGGAGGTTGTAGCCAGGTGGGGGTTGGTCTCTTCTCCCAGGCAACCAGCATCAGAACAAGAGGACACAGTCTCAAGCTGTGCCAGGGGAGGTTTAGGTGAGAGAAAGTTCTTCACAGAAAGAGTAATTGCCAGTGGAAAGTGCTGCCCAGGAAGGTGGTGGAGTCGCCATCCCTGGAGGTGTTCAAAAAAGGACTGGACGTGGCACTTGCAGCCATGGTTCAGTTAGTCATGAGGTGTCAGGTATGAGGTAATGATGACCTCTGAAGTCTTTTACAACCTTGTTGATTCTATGATTCTAACAGAAGAACACAGCTTGCTTTTTCGCTTTCCCCTTCCTTTCTCGTCTGCAATGTTTCAAAACACGGAACAGTTGCAACCAGATCTGCTTCCAGATCCTAGATCACCTTTAATTTCCTCACATGAGAAACCAAGTTTGCTTTCAAGAAAATGACCATGCCTATGGAATGGAGTGCAAACTCCATTTGATACCTAGTGAATGAGAACCTGTTAGAGCTTTTTCTGCATCCCTGCTCCACAGGCAAGCCTTCTCAGTTTCAGTTTCCCATGATTTACTTCACAAAAACACAGTCTATAATGTCATTGAATAAAAGAGAGTCTAATTGTAAAACACACAAAGCCACAGCACAAGTAAGTTTGGTGCAGGTCTGCAAACAGCAGCATATTTCAGGTGTGAATGCCATATATCTTAGCAGTTTTAGATACTTGGTTCAGGATATTTACAACTATCTCCTTCAAAATGTGAATTCTCAAGTTGCATTATTGTGTTTCAAATGCTGATGAGCAATTCTCACATTTATGCTCTAAGCTACAGATCTGCTGCTAAGGTAAATAGGCCATTTATTGTCCTTTAGGAAGGATGTGAAGCTGTCAGGTAAGACAAACTATTTTGCACCCTGTAACATCTGGGATTATACAAATAGTTGTTAAGTCTTGGCCAAGTTTATTCCTCACCTGTAAGAGTTATTTCTGATGTACCATAAAGAAGATGAGAGTTAAAAAATGTCAAGAATCCTAAGGAAATTTAACTACTCTGCCTGGCTTTACCTCGTTAAGGCAGCCTAGGGTATCTTTGATATTCATCTTGATCCAAAACCACAGAAGTGAGATCTGCTACAAGAGAGATCAGCCTTTAAGATTTACATCAGGCTTTTTTTGTACCACTTTCTAACTAGAATTTAAAGCAATATGCAGGAAGTAAAGAGAGCTATATGCTAATATGCCAATAGAAGATGTGGTTGTACTGTCAAACAGAAAGTCAGACAAACACTTGGAAAGCACATGCAATGTTAACAGACATAACACAGCAACTCCCTTAATCCTTTAATTTGCTGCCTTCCTTCCTTTACTGCCTTCTCATCTCTAAATATTTTTTACCCAAAATTAATTCTCCTCCACTAAAGACAACACTGTCAAGAAGACAGACTCTTCTGAGAGGCTGATTTTATAGGGCAAGTAGATTTGTAAGTTCTCTGTGAAATACAACAGCACTTTAATAGTAAGTTGCAGGCCTGTGAGCGTAACAGCCATCTTCTTGCCTTTTGCACAGCAAGTCCAACTTCTCAACAATGCAAACTCCCTGCATAAAATTCCATAGAAGTTTTAACACCCAAGGGATTTAGAAGTTGAGAACACAGGAACATCGATAGAATAGAATTAAACTCTCAGAACTGTGATTTGCATAATCTTCCACTTGCGATATAGAAACTGCTAAATCTCTGGAATTAACATTTCAAAACCACAAGTTGTAGCAAATATAGTAAGGATTATCCTCCTAGCAGTTGTTTTGTAACAGTATCACAGAAAATATCAAAATTACTTAGCAAGAGATGTCACTTTCAAAAGCTCTTCTAATATGAACTAAGATTTTTCAAGGAGACCAATCCAGTAGTTTCAAGATCACTTTTGTTCTTACTAGTGGTTTATGCCACATCACTGTTCTCCAGCAAAGCACTGGAGAAGAAACAATGAGAACCTAAATGGAACCTATTTCAAATGACAACCTTGAACAGCACCTGGAGTAGTGCCCTGATCTTTCAGAAAGTAAGCAAGTCCCCAAAAGTAAAATCTACTGATCTGATACTGTTATCAGCTTCCCATGAAAAGTAATTATAGAACTACTACCAGGAGCAGCCGCTTGAGAGGCTGAGGGTAACATCACAAATCAAGCTGAAAAGATACCCAGTTCTTCAGAGTTTGAAGAACTACAGGAAGCAGACAAAAGTAAAATCCACCATTTTTCTACAAAATACAATGCTGGCTTAGAAAGAAGTATAGAACTCCACAGTATTTTGGAGGCTGCTGCAGCAATACACACTTTACAGCAAGAGCAATGTGAATGAGGTTACCACCACCAAGTCCAAACTGACCTCTATTTTCACATACACCACCACCGAAGATTGCAAGAACAACATACACTTATGCATTAGGTGGTCTTTTATTTAAGCTTAATCACAGAATCACCAAGTTGGAAGAGACCTCAAAGATCATCAAGTCCAGCCTGTCACCACAGACCTCATGACTAAACCATGGCACCAAATGCCCACATCCAATCCCCTCCTGAACACCTCCAGGGATGGTGACTCCCCTCCCTGGCAGCACATTCCAATGGCTAACAACTCTCTCTGGGAAGAACTTTCTCCTCACCTTGAGCCTAAACTTCCCTGGCACAGCTTGAGACTGTGTCCTCTTGTTCTGGTGCTGGTTGCTGGGAGAAGAGACCAACCCCCTCCTGGTTACAACCACTCTTCAGTTAGTTGTAGAGAGCAGTAAGGTCTCCCCTGAGCCTCCTCTTCTCCAGGCTAAACAATCCCAACTCACTCAGCCTCTCCTCATAGGGCTTGTGCTCGAGGCCTCTCCCCAGCCTCGTTGCCCTTCTCTGGACACAAAGTGTCTCGATGTCCTTCTTAAATTGAGGGGCCCAGAACTGGACACAGGACTCAAGGTGTGGCCTAACCAGTGCTGAGTACAGGGGCAGAATGACTTTCCTGCTCCTGCTGGCCACACTATTCTTGTCAATGGCTTAAAATTAATTCGTTTGAACTTTATGCATGGCAAAAATTTCAATCCTTAAGTTTTCTGCTTACCAGTTCTCATCTGTATTATTTTACCTGGCCTAAATACAACCCCAACACCTAGTTTTAAGTGTCCTCCCCCATCACATGTACCTCCTCTGCTCTCAGATTACAACCTGTTGGGTGTACTTGGTGAAATATTTCTCAATGCCACACACAAAACATCACTTTGATTAATTTGATTCTAGGTAAAGAACAATTTAGACAACCAACATTAAGCTCATTGTGCATCATTCCCTGCAAAGTTAAAATAAGAAGCCATTAAAATATAAAAATAACTGCCTTTGTTTCCTTACAGTACCTGCTGTAATTATGATACAGCACAACTAAGAACTTTTATGATGTCATTTGAAATTGAAAATAATGGAGATTTTCCACAATCAAATCACTCTCTGCCAACAGAATCTCACCTACTGCCATCTACAAGACAGAAAAAAACTCTGTATCCACTCACTCAGCTGAAAGGCTGTTTCTTGAGATACACTAATTTTCATTTAAAATGTATGAAGCAGTTCTGCTTCCATAAAGTAAACAGACAATACACCCACCAAACAGAAGAGCCAAAGGACTCGCTCAGATGATGCTTAAGCTCAGGGAAGCACCTAAAATAAGTCAGGGTTCTTTCCCTTCGCAGCAGCAGTCAGTTTTATTGGCCAGTCTTGTCCGTTCTTGCCTGTTCTACAGACCTACCATATTTTTGCTGCATATGCCCATTTGAGAAGCAAGAATTTAGGGAGCATGTGCTGAGCATATGAGTAAGGAATCCCCTATTTATTCTCACTTTTAGAAGTGTGCTCCTACTTAAAAGAAGTGGCTCACTCCTCTTCCTATCAGGAGACAGCCCAAAACCTACTGTTTGCTTCTTCCAAAGGCCCCTCTTCCCCATTCCCATTTTTTGATGCTGCAAAGCCCAGAGCTGGGAGAAAGGAGAACAGATGAAATCTGAGCATCACTGCCAGAACAGTTCGGAAGTCCACTTTGAGGAGTTCCACTAAAAGAGAATGAATAGGAACAGGCCAGAACTGGCTTAACAGAACTACCAAGCAACAGTGGGCTACCAGACCACTGGCTGGGCAGCCTAACATAAGCAACTTTCCTATCAGTTGCAGTTGGAATAACTTTTCAAAAGCATATACTCACACAGTGATCCCATGAGCTCTGGAAGGAAGATTCAAACCAGGTTTCTTCCAAGACAGTAAGTTCAGAGTGGATTTCTTTTCACAGTATTCCAGCCATTTGCATAGCTGAGACACTCAGATGTATCAGTCTGCACAGCAGGTGAGTTTTAACTCAACCACTGAGTTTGACAGCCAGTTTTTACCCCAGAAAGTTGATAGACCTTATTCCCTATTAAAATCATCAGATTGCAAGACTAGGAAAAAAAATGAGTATTAGTAGAATTACAGCTTATCAGTAAGAAATCTATGTATGTCTCAAGAAGTGATGGTCAGAGTTACCCCAGAATATGAGTAGTCCCAACAGTCCACACTATACTGCATCTCATTTTAAGCCACCTGCGTATGTTCACTGCCTTCTCAAAAACAAGGCTGAAGGTAGGTAAGAGCCACGTGGACATCTATGGTACCACTGCAATTAAGTCCTCGATGCTACTGTTCTCCCTAAACACCAAATCCTTGACTACCCACGCCAAAGAGCACAGAACAAAGCACTATTCTGCTATCATGATGTAAAGAACAACGTTTGGGGGCGGGGGAGGAAGAAACACAAAAAAAAACACCCCACAAGAAGAAAAAAACCAAGCCAGCTCGCACTGCTATTTCTGCCCTGTAACATCAAGCAGATCGCAGTCTAACACGGAGATCACTCCTTACAAGGCACTGTTACATGCCCACACAAGTATGTAAATCCTCTATCTATACAAAGAAATACACGCACATGCATACACCCCCCACCTTCCTCAATCATTTCAAGAAAAACCACAAGTCCCCAGGGACCTTCCACTGCTCTCACATCCCAAAAGTAGCTTTTTGCATATTTCTCATTGCTCCTGATGAGAGATTAAGAAGCAACGGCATGATTTTTCTTTCCGATGCTGGAATCTCCACTGCCCGTTTCAGAGGGGCTAAGAATTGAATTAGCATGAATCGCCACCCTTAGGCGGTACGTTCCCACTTTCATATGCTTTCTGAATTGAAAAACGGAAGTTTCTAAATCCATTCCGAGAAGTTACTTTCACATATTGAAGAAGTTTCCAAGTCATTCAGGATTAAGCCAGAACGCTCTAAAACTCAAACTAAAGCACAACAGTATTACCGTATAAACACACTCTCAATTGCATTTGGGGGGGGGGGAAAAAACTTTTTAGGAAAGAATACATAACAGGTCCGTAGTTCACCGCACAAAGTTCGTCGCGGTGTGCAACATCATCTCAACGTAGCATCCTTTTCAAGCCTCAATACACATAAACGGAAAGAAACTTCATTATCAAACCACCAGAGTCAAATCTTAGCCCTGCAGGAATCTCAGGTATCTAAACGTGCATGATTACCTCTGCGAGATTAGCATAAAGCCTTGCCTCGTCAATTCTCCGTTAGCCACACATCTGCTGTATTGAACATTTTAAATGGCTTTGTGAAGAAAAGGCATTAAAAAAAGGCATCAACGGATTACACCTCAGAGCGCCAGGGATGTCTTGCAAGCTTATTACACCAGCTTGCAAGGTCTATACTTAAAGAAGACAATTTCTCTGTGCTCTACCCTATACAGAAATATTATAGCAAAGTGGAACCCACTTCTGGAAATGCAAAGGTGAAATAACAGTTTTATATCCAGCTGCAGAAAGAAACTGCCCTTACCCTTCACCTAATACTTACTGTTGGGTCCCACATCCTCAGCTACTCCAGAACCTCTCATTCTCAGGTATGTGAATCCCAGTACCAGAAAGAACAAGCATGCAGCAGTTAAGAGGAACATGGACAGGTAATGTGCACTGAAGCCTCCAGTGGTGGATACCTCCTCTCTTTTGAACTGTTGGAGAAGCTCCTCCTCGGGCTCTGAAAGATTCTTCTTGTAGGTGTTTTTCAGGTAGGTATGATTTGAACCCGTATGATTGGAGTGGTTGAGTCTAAGGGAGGAGGTGGTTCCACCCGAGGGAAGGCTATTAGGAGCTGCATAGATCCTGGATTCAACATTATAGCTACCAGCAGCACCGCCGAGACATGATTATTGGTCGCTTTCCTAATGGTGCCTGGAGGGTCAGTGATTTTACTGCTGTCCACGTCCGTGGGCGGCGAGGGCAGCAGCGATACTGCAGGGGTTTTCTTAGGTAGGCCAACGCGGTATCTGGGGCTGGGGACTAGAGTCCAGATTTTCATACCCTCCTCCTCTCCCCGCCGCCGCCTCTTTCCTCCTGATTTCTGTCCCTGTCTAGACTCCCAGCAGCAGCTGCCTCCGCCGCCGCCCTGTCATTCGTTACGACTACACCAGCACCGCAGCCTCCGCCAGCCCTTTCTTGGCCCGTCTCCATCACGCCAGCGCCGGCTGCAGCGCATTTGCCTGTTATGAATGGAGCAGGAGACTTGCTGAGGCTCCGTCTGGGCCGGCGAATCACAGACTCCTCCTTCGGTACCTGCTGCTTGGCCCTCGTCCCCGACGCCGTCTCCTCCTCCTCCGAGTCAGAGTACTTGTCCCTGCTGCCGCCGTAAGAGAGGAAACGGTTACCGTTCACGGTCCGGTTCTTCCATCGCTGCTGCCCGCTCTCCTCCTCCTCTTCGTCGTCCTCCTCCTCCTCTCCTTCCTCGTGGCCGTCCCCGGGCTCCCTCACACCCGAGCCACAGCCGCCGGCCTCCTGGCCGCCGCCGCCCCCCACCAGCATTGGGCTTCCGCCTGGCCGCCTCCTCCGGAGCAGAGCTGTTACTCAAGCCGCCGGCGCCGTGGGGGCGGCGGGCCTCAGGCCGCGGAAGAGGGGTGAAGCCCGCTCCCTCCTGCTGCCGCCACCGGCGCCGGCCTGGCTCCGGGGACTGGTTTCCACATCCGACTCGTCCGAGCTGAAGCCCAGCAGCACTTTGCCGCCCCCGGCAGGGGGTGCTGCGCGCTCCGGCCGCTCCCGGCGGCGGCCCCGGGGAGGTAGGGGTGCTCGGAGCCGACCAGCCGCGCGCCCACGCCCGGAGCCGCTCGCCCGGGCCACCGCCTCCGCCCGGCGCCGCTCCGGCCCCCGTGTTATTGTTGTTGTTTCTGTTCCGGGTCTTGCTGGCGCCGCTGCGGGCCCCAGCCCGCTCATCCTCGCGCAGCTTCTTCAGCTTCTTCAGGTAGACGGGTCGGGTGCTCTCTGACCGGCGGCCCCGGGAGAAGCCGAAACGCCTCAGCTCTGAGAAGAGCTCCTCGTCGTCCGTGAGCTGCGCGGCCGTCGCCATTTTCCGCTCCCCCGCCGCCGCGGCGTTTCCTACCCACGCGCCGCGCCGCGCTCCCCGCCGGAACTGACGCGTGCGCACGCTCGGCCTGCTGCCTAGACCTGCCTGTCACCCCGCGAGCGCCGCCCGCCGCCGCCGGGCCAGACGGGGATGGGAGGAGGGGAGGGGCGGGGTCGCGGTCGCGCGGCGCCGGCGGCCTCTCCGCCACCCCGGCAACGGCTGGCGCGCGGGGAGTCGGGGGGTTGTGGGTGGCAGCGGCGCGCACGGCGTCTAGAGCCGCGGGCGGTGGGCTGGGGCAGTCCTGTGTGCGGAGAGCGGCTGGAGGCGAGGCGGGAACACCCCCCCCACCCCCTAGGCTGCCCTGTGGAAGCGTTGTCGGGGTGGTCGGGAAAGGGCGGCGTGCGGTATCCCCGGCGGCCAGGGGTCGCCGAACTGGGAAGTGCGAAAGCGAGAGGCGGCTCTTACTTGTCGGCTGCGGCTTTCGGGGTTGGAACGGCAGACCCCGTCAGAAACGCGCTGGTTTTGTGCACGCGCTGCAAATAGAGGCTAAGATGGGATAGCCGGCTGAATGTCTGTTTATCTGGGATAAACCACAGCGGGAAGCGCCATACCGAGCGGCAAACGTCTCTTAACACGATTGCAGGTTACAAATTTAGACTCACAGAATTGTCAGGGTTGGAAGAGACCTCAAGGATCAGCCAGTTCCAACCCCCCTGCCACGGCAGGGACACCACACTACAGCAGGTTGCTCACAGCCACATCCAGCCTGGCCTTCAAACCTCCAGGGATGAGGCTTCCACCACCTCCCTGGGCAGCCTGTGCCAGTGTCTCACCACCCTCATGGGGAAGAACTTCTTCCTAACATCCAATCTGAATCTTCCCATTTCTAGTTTTGTTCCATTCCCCCAGTCCTATCACTATCTGACATCCTCAAAAGTCCCTCCCCAGCTTTCTTGTAGCTCCCCTTCAGATACTGGAAGGCCACAGGTTTCCTCAGAGCCTTCTCCAGACTGAACAGCCCCAAATCCCTCAATCTGTCCTCACAGGAGAGGAGCTCCAGCCCTCTGATCATCCTTGTGGCCCTCCTCTGGATGTGCCAGCCACTCCAGATGCTTCCTTTAATAGGGCAATTTAGCCTAATACTGGCTGGTGAGACCCAAAGAACCCAGGTGCACACCTCCACTGGGCCTTCCCCAAGTGGCAGGTGTCCTTGCTTCCACTGATGAGCTGGGTGAACTCTTTCAGAAGTCTAGCATCAGGACATCTCAGCTGTGAGGGAACAGATGTAAGGGCAGGAATGCTCTGGAAATCCTCATCCTCACTCTCAGTGACTGAGCACCACCCTCATAAGTTTACAATTGCCTGGATGTATTTTGCTCTTTTCTTTGAGGAATACTACAGTCTTTCAATAATTTTTTTCTTTTGCCCAGGGAGGTGGTAGAAGCCTCATCCCTGGAGGTTTTTAAGGCCAGGCTGGATTGGACTCTGAGCAACCTGATCTAGTGTGAGGTGTCCCTGTCATAGGCAAGGGGGGTTGAACTAGATAATCCTTGAGGTCCCTTGGAACCCTAACATTCTATGATTCTAAATCTGTTAGAATTAAACTGTCTGACTACATACAGAAATGGGTACATGTCAAAATGTTAAGAGGCATCATACTGGCATTTCTCAAAATTGAACTGTGTGCTGGTCCTTTGGCATAGAACCTCATATGGAGGTTTCAGCATCTCCTGAGCTCTGTCTCTATCTGTCCAACCTGAATGCCAAGGACCTGGGCTTATCTCCTCTTTACTACTTCAAAAATGCAGGAGGCAGAGTTTCCATTTTGACCCAGCTGCACTGGCCTTACCACACCATGTCCAGAAAGCGACCCAGAAATAGATCCAACTGCAGGAGCAGTTGTATATTCCCCCTCACAGTCTGATGCAGTGAGGATATTGTGGATGTGCTCTGCTAATGTCAGAACTGGAGTTGCTAATCTTGTTATTAAGGAACACTTGCAGAGCAGGACTTATGGAGCTGCGAGGCAGGCACGTGCTGAAGATCAAGCCAGGTCTACAGAGCTAAAAGAGTGGCACAAAACCATCTTTCATGATGATGGTTGTGACAACTGATGAACATAGAGTACCAGGTTGGAAGGGACTCGAGGATCACCTAGTCCGACCTTCCTTGGCAAAAC
>CM037632.1:5332859-5389085 GCA_015227895.2 Colaptes auratus | reverse complement strand
CAGCACCAGAACAAGAGGACACAGTCTCAAGCTGTGCCAGGAGAGTTTAGCTGGAAGTGAGAAGAAAGCTCTTCCCAGAGATTGACCATTGGAATGTGCTGCCCAGGGAGGTGGTGGAGTCACCATCCCTGGAGGTGTTCAAAAAAGGACTGGATGGGCACTTGGAGCCATGGTTAGTTGTCATGAGGTGTACAAGGTAATAGGTGGACTTGATGATCCCTGAGGTCTTTTCCAACCTTATTGATCTGTGACTCGTAACCTTTTGAGCTTTCAGGAGAAACAAGTAAATGGAACTTTTTCTTTATGCTGAGGAAATGTGGAAAAAAACCAACCCAAAACATCCAGGATAGTGACCCCCAGAACAGTGATCTGAAACAGTGATTATTACCAAGCCTGTGAGAAGCAAAATGATGCACTCAGTCATGGTGAGTAGGCCCCCTTAAGATATTGTGGCCTTCCAGTATCTGAAGGGGGCTACAAGAAAGCTGGGGAGGGACTTCTCAGGGTGTCAGGGAGTGACAGGACTGGGGGAAGTGGAATAAAACTAGAAATGGGTAGATTCAGGTTGGATGATAGAAAGAAGTTCTTCCCCATGAGGGTGGTGAGGCACTGGAACAAGTTGCCCAGGGAATGGGTTATCCAGGGAGGTGGTTGAGGCCCTATCCCTGGAGGTGTTTAAGCCCAGGCTGGATGAGGCTCTGGCCAGCCTGATCTAGTGTAAGGTCTCCCTGCCCATGGCAGGCGGGTTGGAACTGGATGATCCTTGAGGTCCCTTCCAACCCTGATAATTCTATGATTCTCTTCAAAGAGATCCTACCCTGAGACCCAAAAAGGTCTATCACCCCACTCCCTTCTTGCTGTGCCACCACCCTGGGCCATGCTGGCAGGCAGCAGCAAGCAAAGTGGTGCTCGGCACACCTCAAGCCCAGGCTCCCCAGCTAGGGAAGAATGCAGGCTGAAAGGCTTGGGAAAGTGCAGCCCTGCTGTTTCATGTCAACATTCCTCCCCCTCTGCCTTTCCCAAGGTCTCAGGCAGAAAATCCTTTTTTGTTCTTATCAGTTCAAACAAGAACAATGAATTCCTCAAGCCCACAAGAATGTGACAAGGTGCCAACAAAGCCAACCCAGGAAGGTGATGTATGGTCTATAGGCTGCAGCTTACATAAATCACTTCACAAACCAGTGCTGCAAGGAGGGAATTCAAACAGCTTAGAGTCTCTACTTCTACTTCTCCCATTCAGAAATTCACCTGTGAATGATCTCAAAAAAAAAACCCCAAACCTGTAGGTGTGATGCTAAAATGTTCCACATCCTTTGCTTTTGCTACCAGGACTAATTGTGCAGTGCCTAATTAAACAGACAGCAGAGTGGTGCTGCCTGCACAGCCTTGGCGAAGGCAGAGCTGCAGTTTCCATTACATTCAAGAGCCTTCAGGAGTCTACAGCTGGGGGTAAAACTGGCTCCTTGAGCAGAACTTGGTGCACAGAGCTCTCAGCCAGAGAGCAACTTATTTTTACCACATTTCATTAACAATTGGCTTGGCTCTTCTAAAATCATACAGATGTGTTTGGCTTTTCTTTTGTAAGAGGCTGCCACACCTGCATGCTTTCTAAGTATTATAGTTTCATAGTTTCATAGTTTCAGTTAGGGTTGGAAGGGACCACAAGGATCAGCTAGTTCCAACCCCCCTGCCATGGGCAGGGACACTCTACACTAGATCAGGCTGGCCAGAGCCTCATCCAGCCTGGGCTTAAACACCTCCAGGGACAGGGCCTCAACCACCTCCCTGGACAACCATCCAGGCCTCCCCACCTCACGGTGAAGAACTTCCTCCTCACATCCAGCCTGAATCTCCCCACCTCCAGCTTCATTCCATTCCCCCTAGTCCTGTCACTCCTGATAGCCTGAAAAGTCCCTCCCAGCCTTCTTGTAGGCCCCTTGATCTTCACAGAATCACAGAGTAGTCAGGGGTTGGAAGGGTCCTCAAGGATCATCCAGTTCCAACACCCTGCCATGGGCAGGGACACCTCACACTACAGCAGGTTGCTCACAGCCACAGCCAGCTTGGCTGCAAAAACCTCCAGGGATGAGGCTGCCACCACCTCCCTGGGCAACCTGTGCCAGTGTCTCACCACCCTCACACTGAAGAGCTTCTTCCTAACATCCAATCTGAATCTACCCATTTCTAGTTTTGTTCCATTCCCCCCATTCCTATCACCCCCTGACAGCCTAAAAAGTCCCTTCCCAGCTTTCTTGTAGCCCCCTTCAGGTACTGGAAGGCCACAATTAGGTCTCCTTGTGAGCAGTATCTCCTGTGTCTAACATAGCATATTCTGCTGTAGCATCTTACTCACAGAATCACAGAATGTTAGGGGTTGGAAGGGGGCCTGAACAGATCAACCTCCCTAGGTCACCTCGAGTAAGTCACACAGGAATACATCCAGGTAAGTTTTGAATGTCTGTGGTCAAGGAGACGCCATAACCTCTCTCTGGGCAGAAGGGACTCAAAACAATTACATATTTGCATTGCAAATGAATGTACATTTTAAATCTAAACAAATCATGCAGTATGATGGGGAGGCTGGGGAGGGACTTCTCAGGACATCAGGTAGTGACAGGACTAGGGGGAATGGAATGAAGCTGGAGGCGGGGAGATTCAGGCTGGATGTGAGGAGGAAGTTCTTCCCCATGAGAGTGGTGAAGCCCCTGGAATGGGTTGTCCAGGGAGGTGGTTGAGGCCCCATCCCTGGAGGTGTTTAGGACCAGGCTGGATGAGGCTCTGGCCAGCCTGATCTAGGGTAAGGTCTCCCTGCCCATGGTGGGGGGGTTGGAACTAGATGATCCTTGTGGTCCCTTCCAACCCTGACTGAAACTATGAAACTATGAAACTATGATTAATTACCAATTTCCACCTCTACAAGAGTGGCCAAAAGGAGTCAACTGACCACCTAAATAAAATTGCAGCTGCAAAAGTAGTATGCAACAAAATCCTGTGTGCAGTTCATCATGTGTTAATTTTGTGATGTCTGCTAAGGGAGAGACTCATTTTCCATGTGACTTAAGCAAGCACTTTCATCTGAGGGGAAGAGGGACAAATGACCTAATCCTGCATGTTGCCAGCTTGAATTCACCGTGTTCTCAGAAGGACTTCACTGACAACTGACAGTACTCAACACCTGGAGCTCAAAGACCTCACAGAGTTTCCAAACAGTTGGAGCAGGGCTGCAAAGGTTTCTCATACTGAAAAGGAGTGACTGGTAATTCCATAGAATCATAGAATGGCCTGGGTTGGAAGGGATCTCCCAAGGTCATCTAGTCCACTCTGCAGTCAGCAGGGGCATCCCCAGCTAGATCAGGCTGCCCAGAGCCCTGTTGAGCCTCACCTTGAGTATCTCCAGGGATGTGGCCTCAAACATCTCCCTGAGAAACCAGCTCCAGTGTTCCATAACTCTCATGGTAAAGAACTTGCTCCTTACATCCAAACTAAACCTGCTCTTCTCTAGTCTGAAGCCATTGCCCCTCATCCTGCCCCTGCAGGCCTTTGTAAACAGTCTCTCTCCATCCTTCTTGTAGTCCCCCTCAGGTACTGGAAGGCTGCTATTAGGTCTCCCTAGAGTCTCCTCTGCTTCAGGCTGACCACCCTCAGCTCCCTCAGCCTGTATTCCAGCCCCTTGATCATTTTCATAGCCCTCCTCTGGACCTTCTCCATCAGGTCCCTGTCCTTCCTATATTGGGGGCTCCAGACTCGGATGCAGCACTCCAGCTGAGGTCTCACCAGAGTATGCTCAACCCTCCACTGTTCACTACAGTACTGCCTGACTTAGTTGGGAACCAGTATATTGCTGCTAGTAAAATCTCTGCAGCATTATTCAGCTCTCAAACACTACCTGTTCTCCATTACCTCTTCTCTAAAGTGATGAGAAGCAGCAATCTATCAGACTATCAACACCAGTATCCCTCCTGAAAAGTGAGGAACACCTACTAAAGAGCAAAGACAAGCACACAGTGCTACTCCCCAAGATGCTGCCTCAGTTTTCAATGATTTATGGCTCTGGGACTTCCTGAACCTAAAGCTGAGACATAGAATCATAGACTCAACAAGGCTGGAAAAGACCTCAGAGATCATCAAGTCCAACCTATCACCCAACACCTCATGACTACTAAACCATGGCTCCAAGTGCCACATCCAATCCCCTCTTGAACCTCTTTAACACCTCCAGGGATGGTGACTCCACCACCTCCCTGGGCAGCACATTTCAATGGTCAATCTCTCTTTCTGGGAAGAGCTTTCTCCTCACTTCCAGCATAAACCTCCCTGGCACAGCTTGAGACTGTGTCCTCTTGTTCTGGTGCTGGCTGCCTGGGAGAAGAGACCAACCCCCACCTGGCTACAGCCTCCCTTCAGGGAGTTGTAGAGAGCAATGAGGTCTCCCCTGAGCCTCCTCCTCTCCAGGCTAAGCAACCCCAGCTCCCTCAGCCTCTCCTCACAGGGCTGTGCTCCAGACCCCTCCCCAGCCTCATTGCCCTTCTCTGGACACCTTCAAGTGTCTCAATGTCCTTCTTGAATTGAGGAGCCCAGAACTGGACACAGGACTCCAGGTGTGGCCTAACCAGTGCTGAGTACAGGACAAAATGACTTCCCTGCTCCTGCTGGCCAAACTATTCCTAATGCAGGCCAGGATGCCATTGGCCTTCTTGGCCACCTGGGCCACACTGAACCACCCAGGATAAAAATCACCTTCACTGTCCACTAAATCTTTGAACTCCCATAAACACCTCCAGTTCCTGCAACATCCTGTACTGAGGGGTTTCGATGTGCCTTGTGTAACTAAGCATGTTCTTTTTCAGACCTACCAGCTCCTACTTTCATTACATGAAGCTCAGTTCTATTATTGGTAGAATGACTGTGAACATTTTCCCTTCTGTGTGTCATGACTGATTTTGACACATCCTTTCCACAGCCATCTCCTCCTGGCCAAAGAACATGCTCTGCTTGATTCTTCACCTCAAATTCATTCTACACCTTTAGTTAGCTACTTTACTCTCCTGTGTGTCTTTTCTACTCCTACTCTCCCCTGAATTCCTCACACCCTCTATCTGAGCCCTCATTTTTGATCAGCAGAGGAGAGCCCAGCCCAGACTGCTCAGTGCAGCCTGGAGGAGACCTGAAGTTTCCTTTGGCTGTGTCTAGACTGAGTAATTGCTGAATGCTGTGGTGTGTCAGTTGTCCAGATCAGAGCTGTGGCTCGAGCTCACCGTGGCTCCATTCTGGCCCATGCTTTCTGGTTTCCTTGGCAGAGAGAAAAGTGTGTTTTGGGGAAGGAAAGAGTCTGATGCTGGTCTGCTCCTGGGCCTTGCTGAAACATGCATTTGGAACATGGCTGGGTGCACATCTGGAGTCACAAACACAAATGCTCTCGTGTATTGTATTGTATTTAGGTGGGTTGGATTGGTTGGTGGGTTGGACGTGATGATCTTGAAGGTCTCTTCCAACCTGGTGGTGTATTGTATTGTATTATTGTATTGTATTGTAATTTCATTCCCCTGAAGTTGCTAATGACTGGCCTGGATGCTTGGATAGATGCAGCATAGAATACAGAATGAATAAGGTTAGAAAAGACCTTTGAGATCATCAAGTCCAACCTATCACCCGACACCATCTAATCAACTAAACCATGACCCTAAATGCCTCATCCAAGCTCTTTTTAAACACTTCCAGTGATGGGGACTCCACCACCTCCCTGGGCAGCACATTCCAACGGCCAAGCTCTCTTGCTGGGAAGAATTTCTTCCTAACATCCAGCATAAACCTCCCCTGGTGCAGCTTGAGACTGTGTCCTCTTGTTCTGGTGCTGGTTGCCTGGGAGAAGAGACCAACCCCCACCTGGCTACAACCTCCCTTCAGGTAGCTGTAGAGAGCAAGAAGCTCTCCCCTGAGTCTCCTCTTCTGCAGGCTAAACACCCTCAGTTCCCTCAGCCTCTCCTCACAGGGCTGTGCTCCAGAGCCCTCCCCAGCTTTGTTGCCCTTCTCTGGACATCTTCCAGCACCTCAACAACTTTATTGAATTGAGGAGCCCAGAACTGGACACAGTACTCAAGGTGTGGCATAACCAGTGCTGAGCCCAGGACAAAATGCTCCCTGCTCCTGCTGGCCACACTATCCTTGTTGCACTGAGGGTCAGGTAGCACACAGAAAGTCACCTCATCCTGACTTTGACCTTTACAATTCAAGAGATAGTGGTGCAGTGGCAAGAAAGCTGGAGAACAGGGCTGAGGAGGAGCAGCTGAGGGAACTGGGGGGTTAGTGTGGAGGAGGCCTATGTCTTGGTCTCTTTTGTCTAGTATCAGGTGATAGAAGGAGAAAAATGGCCTGAAATTGCCCCAGGGGAGGTAACATTGGACATGAGGATCCATTTTCTGTGCTGCAAGAGTGGTCAAGCACTGGAACAGGCTGCCCAGGGAGGGGTGGAGTCCCCATCCCTGGAGGTGTTCCAGAAATGTGTAGCCATGGCAGGGTTGGGTTGATGGTGGACTGGATGACCTTGGTGGTCTTTTCCAACCAAAACAATTCTGTGATTCTGTGATTTCTGATGACAGCACACACTCAGACACACCCAAACCCCCTGCATGCCCTTTCAGCAGACAGGTCTAGGAAGAAGCCCATTGCTAAACTCAACTTCCCAGCGTCAGTCATGTAACTTTGCCTCAAACACAAGGGGACAAAGTACATGGCAGTGGCTTGACATCTGCTGCCAGCTCATTCCTTTGCTCCCTTTCCTCCTCCAGCATGTTGACTGCAAGCCCTTCCTGTGACTGTACAAAACACAGCACACTCGGAAACACTTGCACACACCAGCCTCTGTGCTTCCCTGAAAGACCTCAGCTCATCTGCAAACTCTTCCCAGGACCTCTGGCTTCCCCAGAAAAATCTTTCTGCAGAATGCAGAGGAGGGAAGGTAAAACTGAGGACAGTCATGCAGGTTCTACCACCTTCTCTTTAGAGAGCTTTTAAAACTAAGGTTCTTAAATTCCAGTGGAGGAATCATGCACTGCAGCTAAATTAGTTTTGCAGCAACCTGCCTTTGCCCTGAGCTGCTCTAAATTCCTCCTGATGACATTCCAATTGTTTTGGGAAGCCCAGGTTCTGTCAAATGCTAACATGTTCTTCCTGCTGTCAAACTGTCCCCTACAGCCAAGGACCTGTTTTCTTTTCTGCCCTAGACTGGAAGCAGAGGGGAATTTCCTGGTGCAAACACAGAAACACTGTCATCACGCTGTGTCTGCAGAGAGCTCTGGATGGATTTGCACACTCAGTAGATGTTCATTTTAACACCTGCTCTTCACTAGAGACTTGAAAATGTGGGGAAATTGCTTCACCATTGAGCTACATTAATCATAGCATCATAGAATCAATAAGGTTGGAAGAGACCTCAAAGATCATCAAGTCCAACCTGTCACCCAACACCTCATGACTACTAAACCATGGCTCCAAGTGCTACGTCCAATCCCCTCTTGAGCACCTCCAGAGATGGTGACTCCACCACCTCCCTGGGCAGCACATTCCAATGGCTAACAACTCTCTCTGTGAAGAACTTTCTCCTCACCTCCAGCCTAAACTTCCCCTGGTGCAACCAATCTCTCTCTTGGATACTAAGGAAAGAATGGAATGAAGCTGGAGGTGGGGAGATTCAGGCTGGATGTGAGGAGGAAGTTCTTCACGTGAGGTGGTGAGGCCTGGAATGGGTTGTCAGGGAGGTGGTGAGGCCATCCCTGGAGGTTGTTTAAGCCCAGGCTGGATGAGCTCTGGCCAGCCTGATCTAGGGTAGAGTGTCCTCCCCATGGCAGGGGGTGGAACTAGAGTCCTTGTGGTCCCTTCCAACCTAACTGAACTATGAACTATGAAATATGAAAGGCAGTATCAACACTCAAGTACAGAGGCAAAGCTTTCTTTATCTGCCTTTTCTTTAACTGCAATCCCATCTGTGGAATGCTGGAATGGGAACTGAAAATCTGCCTCACCACAAAGCATTTAATTGTCATTAGATGTAAAAGTGAAAGGTATCTCTCTGTGTACTTGCTGTCCTGGAACTTTAAATGGAACATATGCACAAGTGGGTAGAGAGCCTGGATGTGAAAACACAGATAGAGTTCTCTTTGCAGAAAGGCTATGAAGAGCACCTTAGTGAGCAGATGTAGCTTGGAAACTCACAGCACCCAGATATGGTCAAGGAATGTCAGAGTTTTTGCAACTGCTGATCAGCTACAGGAACCTAAACCTGCTTACAGTTGTTGGCTATCTGGTACCCACTGGGGTTAAACCCTTCATAAAGAATCAACTCATCTCTACTGAAAGGGAAGGAAACTAAGAGAAGCTGGAAAATTAGTGTTAACTGCCTTTCTAGCTGGCATTAATAGCATTATTAGGGTGAGAAGCATGTAGCAGTGTTGAGTACCTATGACAGGAATGCTCTCCAAATAGTCCATGAGTGATACCAGTGAGCAGTTCACCGGATGACAATGCCTGAACCAGCTCTGGGTTATTTCCTTTTCCCCTCAACCACGGACACTAACAGCAGAAATATTCTGTCTCAGTGCTTTTATACAAGAGCTCTCCTCCTACACCAATGTTTTACTCATAGGGCAGGTCAGATGGCAAACCACACTCATGACTATTTCCTTCACTTCAGAAACACTTGTCGATTGTGATGGCAAAGCAGTTTGCATTTGCCTTTGTGACTGAGTGGTCTGGAGGCTCTGGGAACAAGATAACCATAGAATCATAGAATTGTTAGGCTTGGAAGGGACCTCAAGGTTCAGCCAGTTCCAAGCTCCCTGCCATAGGCAGGGACACCTCACACTACATCAGGCTGCTCACAGCCACATCCTGCCTGCCCTTCAAAACCTCCAGGGATGAGGCTTCCACCACCTCCCTGGGCAACCTGTGCCAGTCTCTCACCACCCTCATGGGGAAGAACTTCTTCCTAACATCCAATCTGAATCTACCCATTTCCAGTTTTGTTCCATTCCCCCCAGTCCTATCACTCCCTGGCACCCTAAAAAGTCCCTCCCCAGCTTTCTTGTAGCCACAATTAGGTCTCCTTGGAACCTTCTCTTCTCCAGACTGAATGGTCCCAACTTCCTCAGTCTGTCCTCACAGCAGAGCAGCTCCAGCCCTCTGCTCATCCTCGTGGCCCTTCTCTGGACATGCTCCAGCACCTCCAGATCCTTCTACAGGTTTGGAAGCTCTGGGCCTTTGAGGTTATTGACCAGCTTTCTTTTAGGCCCCCTTAAGATACTGGAATGTAGAGTGGGAGAGTTGTGCTGACCACACTGAGCTCCAGCTTAGCCTGCGAGCATTGTCCTCAGGACTGCTTTGTGCAGCTTCCCCAGTGAATAACAGTGGATAGCTTCACTGACTCTCCATTTAAATATGCAAGTATAAACTCAGAATTCTGTGAGTTTACACTCATACATTCTGAGGTTTCCTCTGGAGTTTTGTCATTTTTGGCCACTCCAGCTCTTCTCTGTCCTTTCTTTGAGCTCTCCTGCCTCATTCTACTTCCCCACTGCCAGAGAAGCACGAGAGTCTGGATTGTGAAAGACCCTTCACCTCTTCTAATCCACTGACTGCAGGGAAGCCCACTGCCTTTCTTACACTATTTTTCTTTAATAAAACAATGTAATCTCTTCCTTTTTCTCACCCTCTCTGGCTTTGCTCCACTCCTCCTTTCTTTTACAGTAGATTACAGCCTCTCTTTCTTTCCATTTCTCCTCAGTGTCTGTTTCCTTTCATCCACCTTGTCTTTTCCCTCCCTTTTTCTGTGATGCTTCTTCTACCTTAGCCCTGCATTTTCTTTCCTCTTTCTCACATTAAATCTCTTGTCACTCAGCCCTGTTTTATCATCCCATCTCAGACCCTCACAGTTACACCTCCTAATCAAAGACACAGAGGAAAAAGTCATCCTGCTTTTGGCAGGGGTGTTGGACTTGGTGATCTCTGGAGGTCCCCACCAGCCTCTAACATTCTGTGATTCTGTGTCTCTGCAACCCCAAGTACAACACTGATTTACTTTTAAGTATTATCCTGGTTTTTTAACTGTCTAAAGAGTATGAATCTTTAGCTGCCCCTGCAGACTCCCTTGCTCAGAAAGAATGCTTCATAGTTTCATAGTTTCAGTTAGGGTTGGAAGGGACCACAAGGATCAGCTAGTTCCAACCCCCCTGCCATGGGCAGGGACACTCTACACTAGACAGGATGGACAGAGCCTCATCCAGCATGGCTTAACACCCCCAGGGACGGGGCCTCAACCACCTCCTGGACAAACACATTCCAGGGCCTCACCACTCTCATGATGAAGAACTTCGTCCTCACATCCAGCCTGAATCTGCCCACCTCCAGCTTCATTCCATTCCCCCTAGTCCTATCACTACCTGATAGCCTGTTCTTGTTTGCCCCTCTCCTTTTCATGCATGCTGAGTCCCACTGTCTTTGGGACTTTTCTGACTTGGACACAGTCACTGTCAGATCATAGAATCATAGAATTGTTAGGGCTGGAAGGGACCTCAAGGACCATCCAGTTCCAACCCCCCTGCCATGGGCAGGGACACCTCACACTAGATCAGATTGCTCAGAGCCACATCCAGCCTGGCCTTAAAAACCTACAAGAACGAGGTTTCCATCACCTCCCTGGGCAACCTGTGCCAATGTCTCACCACCCTCAGGGTGAAGAACTTCTTCCTAACATCCAATCTGAACCTCCCCTCCTCTGGCTTGCATCCATTCCCCCTAGTTTTCATGGAAAAGAGTCTGTCATCCTCAATTTAAATACAAAAATATTTTTCAACCCAGCCCAATAGAAGAGAATAGAATTAACCAACTTGGAAAAGACCTCTGAGATCATCAAGTCCAATCTATCACTCAACACCATCTAATCAACTAAACCATGGCACCAAGCACCCCATCCAGTCTTTTTCTAAACACTTCCAGTGATGGTGACTCCACCACCTCCCTGGGCAGCACATTCCAAAGGCCAATCACTCTCTCTGTGCAGAACTTCTTCCTAACATCCATCCTAAACCTCAAGCCTAAACCTCCCCTGGTGCAGCTTGAGACTGTGTCCTCTTGTTCTGGTGCTGGTTGCATGGGAGAAGAGACCAACCCCCACCTGGCTACAACCTCTCTTCAGGCAGTTGAGGAGAGCAGAGATAAGCATTTTTAAACCAGAGATAAACATTTTTAAATCAGGAGTTTTGGACTTTAGCTGAGCAAACCTCTTTTATTGCTGAGCCCTGCTAACTGCATTCTAGTACTTAAAAGAGCCATTGTAGTAGTAAGAGCAAAACTGACAGAATTCTCTCGGCACCTCACGACTATTCATGAATCTCCACTGACCACCACACAAAACAAAGTTAATTAAGGTCTAAATTACCATCTATGCATAACCTCCTTTAAGGATCATGCTGTAAAGGATGAGAGACCTGGGGCTGTTTAGTCTGGAGAGGAGACGACTGAGAGGGGATGTGATCAATGTCTATCAATATCTGAGGGCTGGGGGTCAGGAAGGAGGGAACAGGCTCTGCTCACTTGTGCCCTGGGATAGGACCAGGGGCAATGGATGGAAACTACAGCACAGGAGGTTCCACCTCAACATGAGGAAGAACTTCTTTACTGTAAGGGTGACAGACCACTGGAACAGGCTCTTCCCAGAGAGGTTGTGGAGTCTCCTTCTCTGGAGCCTTTCCAGCCCCATCTGGATGTGCTCCTGTGTGACCTGTGCTGGATTCTATGGTCCTGCTCTGCAGGGGTGTTGGACTCAATGATCTGCAGAGGTCCCTTCCAACCCCTCACATCCTGTGATCCTTTGAGCTATAAGAGAGGGAGCTGTTCCAATATCTTTGGAAATTATCAGAAATAGAAGAAAAGTAAGAATACAGATTTCTGTAGGGCCAGACTGATTCTTGGTGTAGTACTGCTGAAGACATGTGAGTCACCCCAGGGAGCAACTTAGCCTCTGTGTCTGGAATGACTCGAGGAAGTGGTGGAGTCACCATCACTGGAGGCGTTTAGGGAGGGACTGGATGAGGCACTTGGTGCCATGGTTTAGTTGATGAGATGGTGTTGGGTGATAGGTTGGACTGGATGATCTCAAAGGTCTTTTCCAACCTGGCTAATTCTATTCTATTCTATTCTATTCTATTCTATTCTATTCTATTCTATTCTATTCTATTCTATTCTATTCTATTCTATCTATTCCCATTCCATTCCATTCCATTCCATTCCATTCCATTCCATTCCATTCCATGGCAAACATGTGAAGAGGAAGTGAATTTATGTGCCAGTTTAATATGTTGGAAAGTTTTCCCCCATCTGAAAATCTTTCTCTATCTCTGATTTTCCTGGCTTTTGTGGATTTATATGAGACCCTTAATGTTATTTCAATGTATTTATCCTGTTGTTTGGTGATTTTTAGGTTGTTTTTACTGGGGATATCACACACACACACACATGTGCATATATATATATGATGAAAGTAAAAGTAGTCTTCCACTGAGGAGGTCACAAAGTTTCAGGAACACAGCATAGCTACCAAGTGCAAGATACCTTCTTATTTCAGATCTGTGCATTCTTCAGAGAGGTTGGTAAATCCCTCCATGAAGAGTTCCAAAAGTCAACCAGAGAAAGTCAATGAATGACAGAATTGTCAGGGTTGGAAGGGACCTCAAGGATCGTCTAGTTCCAACCCCCTGCCATGGGCAGGGACACCTCACACTACAGCAGGTTGCTCACAGCCACAGCCAGCCTGGCTGCAAAAACCTCCAGGGATGAGGCTTCCACCACCACCTGGGCAACCTGTGCCAGTGTCTCACCACCCTCATGGGGAAGAACTTCTTCCTAATATCCAATCTGAATCTACCCATTTCTGGTTTATTTCCATTCCCCCCAGTCCTATCACTCCCTGACACCCTTAAAGTCCCTCCCCAGCTTTCTTGTATCATAGTATCATAGTATCAGTCAGGGTTGGAAGGGACCACAAGGATCATCTAGTTCCAACCCCCCTGCCATGGGCAGGGACACCCCACACTAGATCAGGCTGGCCAGAGCCAGCCTTGTAGCCCCCTTCAGATACTGGAAGGCCACAATAAGGTCTCCTTGGAGCCTTCTGTTCTCCAAACTGAACATCCCCAACTCCCTCAGTCTATCCTCATAGGAGAGGAGCTCCAGCCCACTAATCATCCTCGTGGTCTTTCTCTGGACATGTTGTAGCACCTCCAGATCTTTCTTGTAATAGAGGCTCCAGAACTGGACACAGTACTCCTGTATTTGCTGTCAGTCTCTCTTTTGCTCTGTTTCACCTGGGAGAGGAAGGAGAAGAAATGATTTGGCAATGGTCAGAGCATGCTGGGGCAGCAACTTCTCCCAAGCAGCTGAGCAATTCATTGTGGAGCTGAGCAGCTTTCCTGGTGTTCTTCCTGCTTTGCAGTAGTGAAACAAGAAGTGTTTGAGAGTGCTTACTACTTACAGGTTTTCTTTTGTGGCAGATCAAGACTTGAAAGAATGGTAGAGTTCTGCTGGCTTGTCTTTAGCTGCCATCAAGCTCAGCAAAAGTGAAGAACGGAGGACAGAGAGTCCTGGTTCTGGAAAGTCTATGTGGAAGACAAATGACATCCCAGCACTCTGTGCTCTTTGCTCCTAAGAGGAAGATGATCTTCCCTGTTATTAAGTGGATTTTTACCTCTTGTGCAAAGAATCTGCTGCTGTTTATCTCAAATCATGGAACAGAGGTGGAAGGCAATTTTATCTCTGTTTCTGTTGTGTCACCTAGAAGGAATAGTGTGGCCAGCAGGAGCAGGGAACTCATTCTGCCCCTGGACTCAGCACTGGTTAGGCCACACCTTGAGTCCTGTGTCCAGTTCTGGGTCTCTCAGTTCCAGAAAAATATTGAGCTGCTGGAATGTGTCCAGAGAAGGGCAACAAAGCTGGGGAGGGGTCTGGAGCACAGCCCTGGGAGGAGAGGCTGAGGGAGCTGGGGTTGCTTAGTCTGGAGAAGAGGAGGCTGGATGATCTTGGAGGTCTCTTCCAACCTGGCTGATTCTATGATTCTATTCTATGATCTTAAAAAGAAGTTCTTCCCAGAAGGAGAGATTGGCCATTGGGATGTGCTGCCCAGGGAGGTGGTGGGGTCGACATCCCTGGAGGTGTTTAAGAAAAGCCTGGATGAGGCACTTAGTGCCATGGTCTGGTTGATTAGTTAGGGTTGGGTGATCAGTTGGACTTGATCATCTCTGAGGTCTCTTCCAAGCTGGTTGATTCTGTGATTCTGGGGCTGCTTCAGATGCCTGCTGCCAGTCAGAGAAGAGAAGCTGCTGTGGTCAGTGAGCTGCTATGAGAGATCCTCAGTCAGTTACAGATTCTGCCAGGCAAACACTTCAGCTGCAGGCTAATAATGCCTGCAATGCCAGCCTGACCTCACAGCTGGCCAGCCTGCTCTGTGGCTCCTGTGGCACCCCTGTCACCTGCTACAGTGAGTGAGTGACGATGCATGAACAGCAGTGACAGCAGATTGATGAAGCAGCAGGTAGGAGACATGAGGGATTCGTTTTAATTAGTTTGATCAGAAGTCCATTGACAAACAATTCTATCACTCTGAACAAACATATTTTTATCCAGAGGGGGAAAAAATATCCATGTATCACAGTATCACAGTACATTAGGGGTTGGAAAGGACCTCCAAAGATCATTGATCCTGCCAAAGCAGGATCACCCTGGGTAATCTGCACAGGAATGCATCCAGGTGAGGCTTGAAAGTCTCCAGAGAAGGAGACTCCACAACCTCTCTGGGCAGCCTGCTCCAGTGCTCCTTCACCCTCACTGTAAAGAAGCTTCTCTTCATGTTGAAGTGAAATCTTCTATGTCTAAGCTTGTACCTGTTGTTTCTTGTCTTATTACTGCACACCACCCAAAAGAGCTTGGCCCCTTCCACTTGACACCCACCCCACAGATATTGACAGACACTGATGAGGTTCCCTCTTGGATTTTATTAGCCACATAATATAATATTTATATCTTTCTGTGTTGAGAAGCAGAAGGTTAACAGTAGTTTGAATGTAAGGTCCAGTGCTCTGGAAGTGTCTTAGCAAACATACTGTTGTTTAGACTGAGGAAGAGGAGCCTCAGGGGAGACCTTCTTGCTCTCTCCAACTCCCTGAAGGAAGGTTGCAGCCAGGTGGGGGTTGGTCTCTTCTCCCAGGCAACCAGCACCAGAACAAGAGGACACAGTCTCAAGCTGTGCCAGGGGAGGTTCAGGCTTGAGGTGAGGAGAAAGTTCTTCACAGGAGGAGTAATTGACCATTGGAATGTGCTGCCCAGGGAGGTGGTGGAGTCACTGTCCCTGGAGGTGTTAAAAAAAAGGACTGGATGTGGCACTTGGGGCCATGGTTTAGCTGTCAGGAGGTGTTAGGTATTAGGTAATAGGTTGGACTTGATGATCTCTGAGGTTTTTTCCAACCTTACTGATTCTGTGATTCTATGATATTCACTACCTGTAGAGTTGCTCCTGGACCAAAAATCAGAAAGGAAATTCACCTCTCCCTGGTCTGTGAGAGCAGAGTGTGAACATATGTTATAGATCAGGCCTGGGGGAAAGTTTTAGTTTCCTTTTGTTTTGGTTTTGTTTCTGTGAATAGTTACAAGACAACATCCCCTTCATTTTTTTAAGAGTTCATCTGCTCAGCTGTTTATTCCTTGCTTGCAGTTTTCCTGAGCTTTTGTGTGTGTGTGGGGTGACATCATCATCATTTCCACAGCAACCAACAGTGAGGATGCAAACAAAGGATTATGACTTCAGGTGCAGAATGACCAGAAAGCTCCTAAGAAACAGGTTTTCAGGCAAATGGCCCCAGTGATCAATGAATGAGAGGGAAGGGGATGATGTGGTGTACGGTACTGACAGAGGTGATTCAAGTTGTAAGGATTTCCTGTAAGGTTATGGCATTGTTTGAAGACAATAAAAACACAGGAATCTGCCAGAAATTCGTTTCACAGAATCACAGAATGTCAGGGGCTGGAAGGGACCTGGAGAGATCACCCAGTCCAACCCCCCCCGCCAGAGCAGCGTCACCCAGGGTAGTCCATACAGGAACACATCCAGGCTGGTTTGAATATCTCCAGAGAGGGAGGCTCCACAACCCCCCTGGGCAGCCTGTTCCAGTGCTCTGTCACCCTCACAGGGGAAAAAAATCTCTCCTCCTGTTACCATGGAACTTCCAATCCTCAGCTGCCTCCCATTACCCTTGTCCTGTCACTGGGCATCACCCAGCAGAGCCTGGCTCCATCCTCCTGGCACTCACTAAGCTCCTTGCTTTCTTCCCTTGGGCTCTCCCTTCTCCTTTCCAGTTCTGTACTAGTCAAAAGAGATTAACTTCCCTTCTGTGCTCCCTGGAACTTATCTCTCTGGGCAAATGAGCAACGCTGTGCTTGCAGGAGTACTTGTTAAGGAGTCATTTCCTAGTACTGAAAAGCAAGGAAGTAATTTCAAATGAGTAACCAGTCCATTTAATAAGTCACCCAGTGTGCTCTGTGAAGGAATGGAGCTAATTTAATATCAAACTAAAATATTTGATAAAGAAGCCATTGTACCTTCGCCTCTCGGGCTCGGCTCAAGCGTTTAACATCTGGGCAAGTGTTTTCTGTGCCTTTGAGCTTGGATTAATCAGATTTTAACAACTAAGCAGTTAGACAAAGTTGTCACAGGATGCTAGGGGTTGGAAGGGACCTCTGGAGATCTTCCA
The DNA here is from genome assembly GCA_015227895.2 of Colaptes auratus. Classification (NCBI taxonomy): domain Eukaryota; kingdom Metazoa; phylum Chordata; class Aves; order Piciformes; family Picidae; genus Colaptes; species Colaptes auratus. The sequence continues at coordinate 5,372,298 of CM037632.1, read as the reverse complement.
GTCCTCATAAGGCAGTGCTCCAGTGTTTTAATCACCCCTATCTCCTACTCCTTGCTGTAGAGACCATCTCACAAGGTACCTGCGATTTCTCAGGGTCGCTGTTTGTTTTGCTGGAGAGCTTCCAATGAAGCCCAGTCAGACATTTTCTTTCATTAAATAAATGCCCTTTTCAATTTTTCAGCTACCTGATCATGCTCAAGTTACTGAAAATGGGAACTTTTTCAAAGCTTCTACCCATGACATTTAGGTAGCCCTGAAAGTGCTACATAGTCCTGACAGCAATGTGCTCTTGTGGCCAAGAGAGCCAATGGGATCCTGGGGTGCAGCAAGAAAAGTGTGGCCAGCAGGGCTAGGGAGGTTCTCCTCCCCCTCTGCTCTGCCCTGCTGAGACCACACCTGGAATACTGTGTCCAGATCTGGGCTCCCCAGGTCAAGAGAGACAGAGACCTGCTGGAGAGAGTCTAAGGGAGAGCCACCAGGATGCTGAGGGGACTTGAGCATCTCCCCTGTGAAGAGAGACTGAGAGCCCTGGGGCTGTTGAGTCTGGAGAAGAGAAGGCTGAGAGGGGATCTGATCAATGTCTATCAATAGCTGAGGGGTGGGGGTCAAGTGGAGGGGGCCAAGCTCTTTTTGGTGGTGTGCACTAATAAGCCAAGGACCAATGGAGACAAACTTGAACAGAGAAGGTTTCAGCTCAACATGAGGAGGAACTTCTTTACAGAGAGGCTGACAGAGCCCTGGAGCAGGCTGCCTAGGGAGGTTGTGGAGTTTCCTCCTCTGGAGACTTTCCAAACCCACCTGGATGCATTCCTGTGTGGACTACCTTGGGTGATCCTGCTTTAGCAGCAGGGTTGGACTGGATGATCTCTGGAGGTCCCTTCCAACCTCTAACATTCTGTGAACGAGGAGAGTGAGTAAACTAAGCAGTCAAGCCTCAATATGGGGTGTAACAAGCAAACAGGCTATGGTTCAAGCCTGCCTCCACAACTGTGCAAACTGTCTGCAACACTCACACTGCAAAGGGGAAAGGAAGCACAGAATCCCTCTCCTGGCTGTTTATTATGAGGCCACTAAAAGCTCTTATGAAAACCAACAAGTCAACAAAAAATGAGGAAGCTGAATAAATCATGAGAGTTCTCCCTCCAGTTATCACAGCCTCAGTGGCTTCTGGGGTGTAAAGAAGGGTGGACAGAGCTTTGCAAGGTACAAAGCTTGCTCTGGGATATATTATTTAATTAAAAACTATTTGAAGCTTTAATCATGCAAAGCAAACCACAATGATTCATGAGTATGCCAAAAAAACAAGATCATGATGGCTCTGATTTCTCCCTTAAGTAGCTCTCCTCAGTGATCTGGAAGAATAGGATTAATAACCTCTTTCTTGGAAACCAAGGGCATCTCCTTTGCCTGCAGAGGCTCTGAGACCTGCTTCCTGAAAAAGATGAATCAGCTTCTGCTTGGAGCAAAACTATTAAGCAAAAATGTTGAATGATGTTTGTGTGCATGTGTGAACTTCCAACTGCAAGGTAATTTCTCTTTATTGCTGCCTGCCTGATGGATATTGCTTTTACCTAAGGAATTTTGATCTAGTTTAAACAAAATGTTCTTGCTCAAGATATGCCTCAGATTAAAAGGCAGATTCTTTCCCTTCCCCAAAGCCATTACCAGTGGCTGTATGTTAGCATAGCCAAGAAAAGGTTCCAAATGATCTATCTATTTATAGACAGACAAATTTGTCTATTTATCTGTTTTTTATATCATTTACAAGGATTTGGAGAGAAAATCCTACCTCAAACTAAGTCAGCTGTACTCTTGCAACTCAATTAATTTCATTGGAGCCAATTAGAGGATACAGAATTAACCAGGTTGGAAAAGACCTTTGAGATCATCGAGTCCAACCTCTCACCCAACACCATCTAATCAACTAAACCATGGCACCAAGCACCCATCCAGTCTCTTCTTGAACACTTCCAGTGATGGTGACTCCACCACCTCCCTGGGCAGCACATTCCAATGGCCAATCTCTCTTGCTGGGAAGAATTTCTTCCAATCATGCAGCCTAAATCTCCCCTGGCACAGCTTGAGACTGTGTCCTCTTGTGTCACAGGTTGCCTGGAAGAAGAGACCAACTCCCACCTGGCTACAACCTCCCTTCAGGGAGTTGTAGAGAGCAAGAAGGTCTCCCCTGAGCCTCCTCTTCTCCAGGCTAAGCAACCCCAGCTCCCTCAGCCTCTCCTCACAAGGGCTTGTTGCCCTTCTATGGACACATTCTTCACACAGACCTTGTTAAAATGAATTTGTTTCAGTGAGTAATGTACCCTCAGAACATATCTACCTATGACCTATCCTTTATGACAGTTACATGTCCAAAGGAAGCAAGATCACTCAGGCATTTCCAGCATCATGTCTCTGCGTACCAGAATCAGAAAGATTTGCTGAAAGTGCTAAGGTGTCCATATTCGTTTTCAAACAGCCCAGCAAAGTCTTGAAACAAGAAAAACCAACTGCTTTTTAAAGCAGCAATCACAGGCTCACAGGGTATTAGGGCTTGGAAGGGACCTCTGGAGATCTTCCAGTCCAACCCCCCTGCCAGAGCAGGAGCACAGAATCCAGCACAGGTCACACACAGGAACACATCCAAATAGGGCTGGAAAGTCTCCAGGGAAGGAGACTCCACAACCTCTCTGGGCAGCCTGCTCCAGTGCTCTGGGACCCTTACAGTAAAGTTCTTCCTCATGTTGAGGAGCAACTTCCTGAGCTGTAGTTTATATCCATTGCCCCTTGTCCTACCCCAGGGCACAAGTGAGCAGAGGCTGTCCCTTCCTTCCTGACACCCAGCCCTCATCTTTTTATAGACACTGATCAGATCCTCTCTCAGTCTTCTCCTCTCCAGACTAACCAGCCCCAGGGCTCTCAGCCTCTCCTCACCCGGCAGTGCTCCAGTCCCTTCAGCATCCTTGTAGCCTCTGTTGGACTCTCTCCAGCAGATCCCTGTGCCCCCCTGAACTGGGGAGCCCAGACCTGGATGCAATACTGTTTGTATGGCAGACAGGTTACTCTGTCACCAAAAATAAACCAAAAAGCCTGTTCACTATTCAAGTCCAGCCCACCTGTTACTCATGCAGTCAGTGCTCAGAATTTCTTGATGTAAGTAGTAAGGCAACAAAGCTGGGGAGAGGTCTCAAGCACAAGCTCTATGAGGACAGGCTGAGGGAGCTGGGTTGTTTAGCCTGGAGAGGAGAAGGCTCAGGGGAGACCTTCTTGCTCTCTACAACTCCCTGAAGGGAGGTTGTAGCCAGGTGGGGGTTGGTCTCTTCTCCCAGGCAAGCAGCACCAGAACAAGTGGACACAGTCTCAAGCTGTGCCAGGGGAGGTTTAGGCTGGATGTTAGGAAGAAGTTCTTCCCAGCATGAGAGACTGGCCATAGGAATGTGCTGCCCAGGGAGGTGGTGGAGTCACCATCCCTGGAGGTGTTTAGTAAGAGCCTGGATGAGGCACTTGGAGCCATGGCTGAGAAGATGGTGTTGGGTGAGAGGCTGTACTCAATGATCTCGAAGGTCTTTTCCAACCTGGTTTATGCTATTCTATTCTATTCTATTCTTTCTACTCTACTCTACTCTACTCTACTCTACTCTACTCTACTCTACTCTACTCTACTCTACTCTACTCTGCTCCGTTCCGATCCGTTCCGTTCCGTTCTGTTCTGTTCATGAAGGGAGTGGAGAAGAAGAAGCTGTTGGTAACCCCCTGGTGTTGCCCAGGGGGTTTCTTTTGTTGTTTACAAATTGTCAGTGTTGTATATTTTGTCCATATTCATTGCATGCCATATTTTCAGATTGCAGTCTGCTTGTAAATGGAGCTTCATTTGCTTTCCAGATGAACTCATCTGGCAATTTTATTCTGGGGGGGGTAATTTCAACCCATCACAAACGTGTAGGTCTTCTTCCTCAAAGGACCTCAGTTTTGTGCAGACATGGGTATTTCCACATTTACAGAGCATATAACCAAGCACTGCACCCAACTGTACACCACCTCAGTAGCAGATGGAGAAGGGCTGACATCCAGGCAACAGGTTTCGGTAGGAGTCTGCCTACTGCCTTCAACAAGCTTAAGATTTTCATAGAATCACAGAATTGTTAGGGTTGGAAGGGGCTCATCTAGTTCCAACCCCCCTGCCATGGGCAGGGACACCTCACACTGCATCAGGTTACTCAGAGCCACATCCAGCCTGGCCTTCAAAACCTCCAGGGATGAGGCTTCCACCCCCTCCCTGGGCAACCTGTGCCAGTGTCTCACCACCCCCATGGGGCAGAACTTCTTCCTGACATCCAATCTGAATTTTCTCCAATCTCAATTTTATCAGGCATCTCCTGGCTGCATATTTGATCTACTTACCAGAGACACCACGTGTCCCTGCCAGAGCATTTGGCCATCCATCTAGCTCAATCAGACTTACATAAAAAGCTCTGATGACAGAGTTGCTGCATGGTGGAATGGTCATCCCTGACTTGAATGGGAAGCTTGCCATGGAAGTAGCTTGAAAAATTGCACACACCTCTGCCTGCCCCGAAGTGTTTATGGATGCTAATGAATGTTAATGAATGCAGGAGTGCATGCCATAGCAGAGACAGCCTCGTCTCCTCTACATTTTTAATCCTGTGATCCAAGTACTGCGTGTACTTTGCCAATGTGTTGTGTGAGCTGTTTTTTCAAGACCCAAACAGACACTTAATCTGTGGAAGGAAAGAGCCCAGGCAGGTTTCTGGAGCCATTTAGCATCATTAGCAGGAAACAATGCAGGAGGAGTAGCCAGAGTATGAATGGGTTCTGTGTGAATACTAAGGAAACCCCAGGAACATGTTAACACAATGTGACTTTGATAAGATCAGAAGAGTTAAGCTCACATATGTGCTTGTACTAACTTCTTGTAAAAGGCCCCATTTGCTGGCTGTTAGGGTAATTGATCAAACAGTCCAAATAGATCAGGGTAATACCTTGGGTAAAGACATTATTTCTGCTCTGGGCAGGAGCTGCCAGACTGACTGCTCTTGAAGCTCCCAGCAGTTACTCTGAACAGACAGGATGTAAAAATCCTAAATCTTGTCAAGGCGATGTTAATCACAAAGTCTCCAAAAGGGAAACTGCCACTACTGGAAAACCACTTTCAGCCAGTGCACATCAAACTACTCTGTGGACCAGACTCCATCCTCATTACCACTGAAACAGAGGCACAGAAACATTCAGGGTGGAAAAGAGCCTCAGGATCACCAAGGCCAACCCACAACCCTACTCAACAAGGCTCACCCCTAAGCCATAGCCCCAAGCAAGGCACTATGAGCATTATCAGTCTCAATACCAGGAGTGCCTCAACCACAGCTTTCTCACTCAGTCTGTCCTCTTCCATACCCTCGTGTTTCCCATTCCAGGGTTCCTTCAAAAAATTGAAACTGGGCCCCTCAGTTTAGGAAAGATGCTGAGGTGCTGGAACGTGGCCAGAGAAGGGCAAGAAAGCTGGGGAGGGGTCTGGAGCACAGCCCTGTGAGGAGAGGCTGAGGAGCTGGGGTTGCTTAGCCTGGAGAAGAGGAGCTCAGGGGAGACCTTCTTGCTGTCGACAACTCCCGAAGGGGGTTGTAGCCAGGTGGGTGTTGGACTCTTCGCCCAGCACCAGCCCCAGAGGACACAGAGGAGGTCACACATGTCAAGCAGTGTAGAGCATCTCAAGCTGGGCCAGGGGATTTAGGTGGATTGTAGGAAGAAGTTCTTCCCAGCAAGAGAGACTGGGCCATTGGGATGTGCTGCCCAGGGAGGTGGTGGAGTTGCCATCATGGAGGTGGAGACCTGGATGAGGCACTTGGTGGCCATGCTTTAGTTGATTAGATGGTGTTGGGTGAGAGGTTGGACTCGATAGAGAGAAATAGGATACATAGATAGAATAGACCAGGTTGGAAGAGACCTTCAAGATCATCACATCCAACCCATCACCAATCCAACCCACCTAAACAACTAAACCATGATAGGTTGGACTCGATGATCTCAAAGATGTTTTCCAACCTGCTCTATTCTATTCTATTCTATTCTATTCTATTCTATTCTATTCTATTCTATTCTTCTACTCTGCTCTACTCTACTCTGTTCTATATGGATTCCTGTTGGACCTGGGAAGATCTCTTCCTCTTTAGCAGCAGGTGTCACTGCTGCATCTTCAAACCACTCAACTGTGCCTCTCAGCCTTCTCCCTCAAACTGCACAGCTGTGAAGGCACAATTTTCAGAAGTCAGGTTCCTGCCCCTCTATTTTCATGATGCTTTTCATTTGTAGCCTTATGAACATCTCAGACTGAAGAATGGGTGCACTTTTAAACACCTTTTTAAACCATGCTCCAAGATTAAACTGGTACCTTGCATGAAATAAATTCAAGACAGCAGAGCAAAGGTGCAAGCTGGAGAGGTGGCCCAGGTGAACCTCAGGAGGTTCAACAAGAGCAAGCGCAGGGTTCTGCATCTGGGCCAGAACAATCCTCACTATCAATACAGACTGGGGGAGGAGGTGATAGAAAGCAGCCCTGGGGAAAAGGATTTGGGGATGCTGATGGATGAGAAGCTGGACATGAGCAGGCAGTGTAAGCTTGCAGCACAGAAGGCAAATCACATCCTGGGCTGCATCAAAAGAAGCATTGCCAGCAGATCCAGAGAGGTCATTCTGCCTCTTACTCTGGTGAGACCTCACCTGGAGTACTGTGTACAGCTCTGGAGCCCTCAATGCAGGAAGGACATGGACCTCAAGGAGAGGGGCCAGAGGAGGGCCACAGAAATGATCAGGGGGTTGGAGCAGCTCTGCTATGAGGACAGGCTGAGGGAGCTGGGGGTGTTCAGCCTGGAGAAGAGGAGGCTCCAGGGAGACCTAATAGCAGCCTGCCAGTACCTGAAGGGGGCTACAAGGATGGAGAGAGACTGTTTACATAGGCCTGCAGTGACAGGATTAGGGACAATGGCTTCAAACTAGAGAAGAGCAGATTTAGATTGGATGTTAGGAACAGGTTCTTTACCATGAGGGTGGTGGAACACTGGAACAGCTTGCCCAGGGAGGTGGTTGAGGGCCCTTCCTTGGAGATATTCAAGGTGAGGCTCAACAGGCCCTGGGCAGCCTGACCTAGTTGGGGATGTCCCTGCTGACTGCAGAGAGGGTCAGACTGGAGGTCCCTTCCAGCCTGGACCATTCTATGATTCTATGATACCATCTCTGGATGAGGTGACCCAGAATGGCCTTGTGCTGGCAGCTATAGCTCACATCACCACATCCTAAAAAGTGGAGTAACCACATTCAAAACATCCAAGGAACTAGGCACCATGGTTTCACAATTAGGTTTGTTGGTTACTGGATCAGTATTGGCCTTTTATGTGTATTAAGGCAGGAAGCTGAGAAAATACCATCAATACCTATCAAGTATCATTCAGGATTATATTTGTGTTTGCTTCAAAACCCTTCTGGTCCCAAATCTCTCCCACTCTATCCTGTATATAGCATTGTCTAGGTGGGAAAGTAACTTTAAGATCATCAAAGCCAACCATTAACATTTAACACTGCCAAGTCCACCACTAAGGCATGTCCCTCAGTGCCACGTCCACACATCTTCTAAGTACCTCCATGAAAAATACACACATGCTGAAGATGCTGAGACACTCCACTCTGAGGCTGCAGAAACTGGGAAAAAACATAGATTTGTTTCAGATACAGCACTGCAGAGTGTGCCTCCCTCCCTCATCCAATCTGTTTGCATGCAGTCTTTACTGGAGGAGGATGGCCTTGAGCTGAAAGCACAGGGCAGGCTGCCAGGAAACCAAGAGTTCTATTCCTGGCTCTTCTACAGATTTCCTTGGGCAAGGCAATTAACCTTGTGGAGTACATTTTCAATGGAGGTGAGGCCCAGCTTCTCTCTCTACATTCACTGTATGCTCAACAGTGAAAATGGAATTTTTAGGAGCAAAACTGAGGCTTCTGCTTTTCACAACATGGTTTTTGTTCTCTCTGACAGGTAGCCGGATGCACGACGACCGTGCTAGCAACAGGAGGAGGAATTCCAACACCACAGGTGCAAAAAGTGCCTCCTGACACTTCCACAGCCAGGCTCCGTGCTCAGTGACCTCCCATGTGAAATGAGGCTTATCAAACCAAAATGCAGAGCCAAACAGGAAACTGATTTTCAAAGCTCCTGAACACCAGTTATCTGAGATCATAAAAAGGAAACCATTCAAAATTTCAGTTTGCCTTTCTCTACAGATGCTCTAATTTTGCTTGCTGCAATTTCCTCTTTGGACCTCAAACAGAATAAAAGATTCTCCTCTGAGGATTCTGAACTGGCAGCTGAAGTCAAAGCTGGGGTGGTTTTTTTGAATCTAAACTGGCTATCTTTTCACATCCCTTACCAGAAGTGCCAATGAATTAGAGAGTGAGTGAAATACACTTCTGGTAATCTAAATACATTTTGGAAGAGAAACATCATGGCTAAATTTTCTGTTGTGGGCTCCAGGAAGACCTGCACTTCACATAAATGCTGCCACATAGAGTCATGGAATTGTTAGGGTTGGAAGTTCCAAACCCCCTACCATGAGCAGGGACACCTCACACTACAGCAGGTTGCCGAAAGCCACAGCAAGCCTTCAAAACCTCCAGGGATGAGGCTTCTGGGAGAAGAGTCCAACCCCCACCTGGCTACAACCTCCCTTCAGGGAGTTGGAGACAGCAAGAAGGTCTCCCCTGAGCCTCCTCTGCTCCAGGCTAAGCAACCCCAGCTCCCTCAGCCTCTCCTCACAGGGCTGTGCTCCAAACCCCTCACCAGCTTTGTTGCCCTTCTCTGGACACCTTCCAGCAACTCAACATCTTTCCTAAACTGAGGGGCCCAGAACTGGACACAGGACTCAAGGTGTGGCCTAACCAGTGCTGAGCACAGGGCACAATGACCTCCCTGCTCCTGCTGGCCACACTGTTCCTGATGCAGGCCAGGATGCCATTGGCCTTCTTGGCCACCTGGGCACACTGCTGGGTCATGTTCAGCCTACTATCAACCAGTCCCCCCAGGTCCCTCTCTGCCTGGCCGCTCTCCAGCCACTCTGACCCCAGCCTGTAGCACTGCCTGGGGTTGCTGTGGCCAATGTGCAGAACCTGGCACTTGGATGTGTTCAATCTCCTGCCCTTGGACTCTGCCCATCTGTCCAGCCTGTCGAGGTCCCTCTGCAGAGCTCTCCTACCCTCTGACAGATCAGCTCCTGCCCCCAGCTTGATGTCATCTGCAAACTGACTGATGATGGACTCAATGCCCTCATCCAGATCATCAATAAAGATGTTGAAGAGCATGGGGCCCAGCACTGATCCCTGGGGCACACCACTAGTGCCTGGCTGCCAGCTTCTAAATAAATGAAGACACTCTGTGAGCACAGGTGAGACAGAACTAATTTTTAGTGAATTTTTATGCATTGGGTAAAAGCATGCAAGATGATTTTTCCTTTCCCTGCATGCTGAATGGAAAATAAAGGACAACAAATGGCAAGAAAGAGAAAGAAAAAGAAGAAAAGAAAAAGAAAAGAGCATTAAATTATCTGTTAGGAGAAAAAGTTCAACAATCACTGCTTTGTCAAAATGTTCAGAGATGATCTCTTTTACAGATCATCTGAAATGGAAAGGAAATGTATAGGTATAAAGCTTTTAAGGCTTTCAGTTCATGTCCTTCACTCCTTAAGTTGTGGGATTTTAAAGGAGAGAGGTCAATAGTCTGGATTTTGTAAATATAACCCCCCCCTTCAAGCTCTTTAGACAACTGAAAGGATGACCCCCTCCCAGGTGACAGTCTTGCCCACAAAGATGCAAAACTGAAATGACATTATGCTTCCAAATGAAAGAAACTGTTTTTTTAGCTATGCTATCTTCCATAATTACATAAAGAGTGATTTCCTTTGTTGTTCATCATCCAGCACATGTGATTCAGGTTTTACCTAGGCCATACCTTGAGTACTGTGTCCAGTTCTAGGCCCTTCAGTTTAAGAAGGACATTGAGACTCTTGAATGTGTCCAGAGAAGGGCAATGAGGCTGGGGAGGGGTCTGGAGCACAGCCCTGTGAGGAGAGGCTGAGGGAGCTGGGGTTGCTTAGCCTGGAGAAGAGGAGGCTCAGGGGAGACCTCATTGCTCTCTACAACTCCCTGAAGGAGGTAGCAGCCAGGTGGGGGTTGGTCTCTTCTCTCAAGCAACCAGCACCAGAACAAGAGGACACAGTCTCAAGCTGTGCCAGGAGAAGTTTAGGCTCGAGATGAGGAGAAAATTCTTCACTGAGAGAGTCATTAGGCGTTGGAATGTGCTGCCCACAGAGGTGGTGGAGTCACTGTCCCTGGAGGTGTTCAAGAGGGGATTGGACATGGCACTTGGTGCCATGGTTTAGTTAGTCCCTGAGGTGTTAGGTATTAGGTAATAGGTTGGACTTGATGATCTCTGAGGTCTTTTCCAACCGGGTTGATTCTATGATTCCAAGAAAAGAGTGCAGCTCACAATAAAGTAATGCATACACCTACTAGACAACCATCCAGGCAGGTCTTGAATATCTCCAAAGAGGGAGCAGCCTGCTCCACTGTTCCATCACCTCCACAGTGAAAACATTTTTCCTCCTGTTTTCATGGAACTTCCTATGCTTCAGCTTCCACCCCATTGCCCCCTTGTCCTGTCACTGGGCATCACCCAGCAGAGCCTGGCTCCATCCTCTTGGCACTCACTGAGCTCCTTCTCTGCTTCCCTTGGGCCCTCCCTTCTCCTTTGCAGTTTTGTACTAGTCAAAAAGATTAACTTCTCTTCCACAAAAATAATGAATAAATCAATACACTGTGAGTCCCAAACATTAAATACTTAATTTGAACCGGCAGAAAGAACAGCTACCAGTATTCCACAGTGCTCTGTTGGCTCAGATGTCTCTGCATGTGCATATTGAAGGAAACAGCAGAAATAATACTTCACAATTTGATGAACAACATATGACACAGAGCTTCTAGAATCACCAAGAAAAAGGGTTACAAAGTTAGGAAAACACCTGCCATCTAGAATTCTGTCCCCTCCAATAAACCCCCCAAAACCATGTACTCCTCACTTTCACGAACACAGAATCACACAGGATTATTGAGGCTGGAACAGAGCTCTGAGATCATCCAGTCCAGCCTGTGACCTAACACCACCACACCGACCGGACCACGCCACTGAGTGCCACATCCAGTCTTGCCTTAAGCACCTCTAGGGATGGTGACTCCACTGCCTTCCTGGGCAGTCCATCCCAGTCTCTAATTCCTCTTTCCATCAGGAAGTGCTTCCTAACATCCAACCTAAACCTCCCCTGGCACAGCTTCAGGCCATGCCCTCTCCTCTTGTCACAAGCTGCCTGGCACAAGAGCCTGACCCCCCACCTGACTGCAACTTCCCTTCAGCTACTTGTAGAGTGTGATAAGGTCCCCCCTGAGCCTCCTCTTCTCCAGGGCTGAACCCCCCCAGCTCCCTCAGCCTCTCCTCATCACTTTCCTTCCACTCCCTTCCCCAGTATCATTGCCCTCCTCTGGACATGCTCCAGCACCTCAAGATCTCTCTTTCAGGGAGGGCTCAGAGCTGCACACAGTGCTGCAGGTGAGGCCTCCCCAGTGCCCAGCACAGGGCAGAATTCCATCCCTAGTGCTGCTGGCCACACTGTTCCTGATCCAAGCCAAGATGCCATTGACAGAACTGTCATCAAGGCCTGATACACAAACAAACTGGATTAAAGAAGAAAATAATCACCAAGAACTTTACTGACATTAAGGACATTTTCTGAGTATGTTACAAGTCAAAACAAAGAGAATGCTACTGTGCCACCAGCTTTGAGGCAGAATCCTCCCCTAATTTCAACCATAAGCTTTGCTTATGATTCTACCTTTGATTGAGTCTTACAATTAGCACCATAATGACTTACAGTAATTTAGCCACATTTCTCTCAGCAAAACAGAACATTGCCCTCCATTTCATCATGCAGAGATGGAACTCAGGAACCTAATTTAAACTGGGAAGAAAGAAGAAAAAGTGGGGAGGGGAAGGAAAGTGTATTTCTCACCATATATAGAATTATCCAATGCAAGCTGAAGATAGGAGCATCACCTCTGCAAACCACAAGAAGCAACCTGATCATCAGAGTAAGCAAATGAAAAGACTGTGCTTTCAACAGGCACAAAAGCAAAGTCACAGCAAGCTTGAAATATGCCCTAGCTGAAAAAAAAAAAACAAAAACAAGAAGGCACCCAGCACCAGAACAAGAGGACACAGTCTCAAGCTGTGCCAGGGGAAGTTTAGGCTGGAGGTGAGGAGAAAGTTCTTCCCAGAAAGAGAGATTGGCCATTGGAATGTGCTGCCCAGGGAGGTGGTGGAGTCACCATCCCTGGAGGTGTTCAAAAAAGGCTTGGATGTGGCACTTGGAGCCATGGTTTAGTTAGTCCTGAGGTGTTAGGTATTAGGTAATAGGTTGGACTTGATGATCTCTGAGGTCTTTTCCAACCTGGTTGATTCTGTGATTCCAAGAAAAGAGTGCAGCTCACAATAAAGTAATGCATACACCTACTAGACAACCAGTAATTGCCACTTCTGCAAATGCAGTGCTTCACCCAACAAAGCAGGCCACACCAGACTGAATGCTCCACTGATACTGCCTTTTCTTCCCCCCCAGAGACACAAAAGAGAAACGTTCCAGCCTAAGAGATGCCATGTTATACTTAACCCTTTTCACTGAAAGCTCAACTTTGTGGCTTTGAGAGCTGGGCAAAGACAACCTCAGCAACATTTCAAACTGCTGCATTTTCCCCTTCTGCAGAGCTCTTCAACCACTCCTGCTCAACTGTCAGTATTCCTAGTTCAGTAGGGATGGCGTGCCTGTGTAAACGACTCTCACAAACCAGCTCTCGCTGCTGCCTCCTTTGGGACTGCACCCCAAGGTGAGGACCAAGCAAGAAACACTGAGCATCCACATGTGCAAGGCCCAAGCTGGAGAGGAGGCAGCAGGCAGGAACTGATCCGTGTTTTACTGCAATTGGTGTGTGCCTTCCACACACTGCCTGTGAGCAGATCATGTTTGAAACCTGGCACCTTTTTCCTAATGCAAATTAACCTCTTCATGCACCTGAAATCTGCTTAATTACAAAGTACAAGCATCAGCAATACAACTAGCACGGAGTGGTCTGTTTTCTCCAAAGAAATACTCTGGGATCCTTTATCACTGGACAACACCCCAGAATTAGTTCTTCAAGTGACTGGTAAAGCCATCCCTCCTGTGCTGAGCTGCTAATGCTGTGGAGAACCTCAGCTGCAGGTTTTTTAAGTACCTTCTGGTGGGGACTGAGTTTTTACAAGCAGATACTTTTACACCTGTGTTAACATCTATGCAAAAGAACTGAACAAAATGGGGGGGGGGGAATGATGGGATTTCAGAAATGGAGCAGAAGACAGAAGAAAATAAGGGAGCAAAACTGAGATGGGGAAGGCTGGGTTTGAAACAGGAGTCTGACCAGTTGAAGGGAAAGGGAATTGGCAAAGGGAAATCAGAGAAGTTGGCTTGCAATGGAGCACATAAGCATGCCTTTGTATCTCCAAATGTCCATTTTGCTCTTCCATTGAAAGCCTATGCCTAAGAAAAAGACATGCAGAGGAGATGGACAGGAGGCAGATTCATTATCAGCAACCATCACTAAGAACTGAGAATTTCAAGTGTCTGAGACTGAAATCTTTCCATGCATGGCCAAGGAATCAAAGCACACATCTGACAGCCACATCTACAGACCAAAAGGCCAGGGGAAGAGTAAACCTTGAATGAAGCATATCACCAGTCACCACAGTTCTGTTAGGCATGAAGATGTCCCAGAATGCAACACCTGAATTCTCAGTGCTGTCCATTTTGACTCTCTCCCACTGGGTTTAAGGAAAACACGCTGTGTTTCCAGGCCATGTAGGACAAAGACATTCAGAGTTTGAAACTCCAGCTTGTGCACACCACAGCTGAGCATTATCACCTCTCCTCATCACCTTCTGAGGTCTGATAGTGCCCCTTTAACCTCTGTTACTCAATTACTGAACAAGATACCTCATTGTGACTCTTCTGAAGGAAGAACTGTGCCCCTTTGCATGCTGATAAGAAGCACATAAATATTCACTCCCAGGCAAACAAGTGTCTTGAGCAAACTCCCAGAGTCTAAAGGTAGGAAGCTGTGGTTAACTTCTCTGCTACCTTAACCCTTTAGTCCATCCAGCACAACAGCCAGAAGATGGATGCTCCTTGGTCAAAATGAAGCAGAAATAATTGTTCTCTCAGAAGAATGGGCTTTACAACATGCTTTCTGACACAGCAAATAAATCACAGGAGTGGAAGTGAAACACATACCCATTTTCTAGGCCGGCCCCTGGGTCGCTTTTCACCAGTGGCTTCTGCTTTCTGTAAAGGGAAAAAGAAACACGACATATTTTATACCTCAGCCTCATTTAACAACCTCTGTAACTACAAACTCCTTTCCTGTAACATTAGCCATAGGGCTATCTCTTGGGTGGCACCAAGCCCCACTCCTGCCCCGTGGGGTTTCTGCTGCAATGTGATTATGATGTTTCTTCTGACATTTCACACTACGTAAGAGGACGGAAGGGACCTCCAGAGATCATTGAGTCCAACCCCCCTGCCAAAGCAGCATCACCCAGGGTAGTCCACACAGGAATGCAGTCTGGTGGGCCCTGAAAGTCTCCAGAGAAGAAGACTCCACAAACCCTCTGGGCAGCCTGTTCCAGAGCTCCATCACCCTCACTGTAAAGAAGTTTCTCTTCATGCTGAGGTGAAACCTTCTCTGTTCAAGCTCGAACCTGTTGTTTCTTGCCTTATTACTGTGCAGCACTGAAAAGAGCTTGGCCCCCTCCACTTGACACCCATCCCTCCTTCTCAAGTCCATCATCCAAATCCAAAGTGGGCAGTCATATAGTAAGCAGGACTAAGGATGGGGTCCTGCAGGAAACCACTGAGCTATGGCTAGTGGTGGCACAGCTCAGCTCGTCATGGCTCCCCCAGATAAGACTGCTCAGGCTGGGAGCAAGGCTCCATCCTTGGCCCTGGAAGAAACCTCTGCCATTAGTAATGGATTTGATAAATGGTTTATATCACTTCCCTTTCTCTCCATTTAATGTTATGCTGAGACCAACAGGTTCATTTCAGACATGTTCAACATGGAGGCTACCAAAAGCTTATGAGAAATGGCTGAGAGACCTGGGGCTGGTTAGTCTGGAGAGAAGACTGAGAGGGGATGTAATCAATGTCTATAAATATCTGAGGGCTGGGGGTCAGGAAGAAAGGGACAGCCTCTGCTCACTTGTGCCCAGGGACAGGACAAGTGGCAATGGATGAAAACTGCAGCACAGGAGGTTCCACCTCAACATGAGGAAGAACTTCTTGACTGTAAGGGTGACAGAGCACTGGAACAGGCTGCCCAGAGAGGCTGTTGTGGCCAGGGGATGCCTTGTCTGTGCCCCAAGACCTGACCCATACTGCATCCAGAAGGCTGGTGGAGCATGCCCACGCACACCCAGCAGATACTCAGTCCCCAAAGCACAGTCTGGGGTAGCCTAGACCCATCAGCTATGGGGTATGCAGGCTATGGATATAGGGCAGTCTGGGAACCCAAGAACCTCCAATAACATCAAATCTAGCCTTTCTTAGGCTGTCAGAAATTCCCTGGAGATACTAAATTAACAATGCAGCCTGTTTCAAGCCTGAACAAAGCAGTCTATAGTAGCCACAACTCCTTCTTTTACTCTCATGATGTTCATGCATGGAATAGATTTGTACTGGCTATCACAACGTGTGTATCCGTTCATGCTGGGAAACAACTTCTCTACTTCACATGATATATTCTGAGTAAAGTGTATCCTGCACTCTAAGTAAACCCTTCAGCAGTCCAAAATACACCTTCCCCATTCAGGCTGAAGATAATGGCATGGAAGTGCCCTGGAAGAGAGCACTGTATATAAGCCCAGCAGTTGGTCCTGGAGCTCAGCATAAAGGAAACATGAGATTCACTACTGGTGACAGGCTTTGAAGTTAAAATTGCAGGTTATTTTCACAGAATCACAGAAACATTCAGGTTGGAAAAGACCTTCAGGGTCACCAAGTCCAACCCAGAAACCTACTCTACAAGGTTCATCCCTAAACCATGCCCCAAGCGCCACAAACAAAGAAGCCTTAAACACATCCAGGCTGGGTGACTCCACCACCTCCCTGGTCAGCGCATTCCAATGCCTGACCACTCTTGCCCTGAAAAATGTTTCCCAATGTCCAGTATAAACCTACCCAGTGGCAGCTTGAGGCCATTCCCTCTAACAGAATACAGAATTAACCAGGTTGGAAAAGACCTTGAAGATCATCAAGTCCAACCTATCACCCAACACCATCTAATCAACTAAACCATGGCACCAAGTGCCTCATCCAGTCTCTTTTCAAACACTTCCAGTGATGGTGATTCCACCACCTCCCTGGGCAGCCCATTTCAATGGCCAATCTCTCTTTCTTGTTCTATCACCTGTAAGAATTACCAGCACCAGCCTCTCCACAACCTCCTTTCAGGTATCTGTAGAGAGCCAGGAGGTCTCCCCTCAGCCTCCTCTTTTCCAAAGTAACCATCCCCCAGCTCCTTCAGTTGCTCTTCATCAGATTTATTCTCCAAGCCCTTCCCCAACGTCCTTGCCCTTCTCTGCACTGGCTCCAGCACCTCCACATCTCTCTTCTACTGAGGTGCCCAAAACTGAACACAATACTCAAGGTGTGGCCTCACCAGAGCTGAGTACAAGGGGACCATTTTCTTTCAACAGGTTCTGCCCATCCATACACCTCATCAGGTAAATAATCCTGTCCCACCAAGGGTGCACCAGGGGAAGTTTAGGCTGGAGGTGAGGAGAAAGGTCTTCCCTGAGAGAGTTGTTAGCCATTGGAATGTGCTGCCCAGGGAGGTGGTGGAGTCACCATCCCTGGAGGTGTTCAAAAAAAGGATTGGATGTGGCACTTGGAGCCATGGTTTAGTTAGTCCTGAGGTGTTAGGTATTAGGTAATAGGTTGGACTTGATGATATCTGAGATCTTTTCCAACCTGGTTGATTCTATGATTCTAAGAAAAGAGTGCAGCTCACAATAAAGTAATGCAAACACCTACTAGACAACCAGTAATTCCCCACTTCTGCAAATGCAATGCTTCACCCAACAAAGCAGTCCATGAGGCCTGTGGTGACAGGTTGGACTTGAGGATCTTTGAGGTCTCTTCCAACCTTGGTGATTCTGTGATAAGGATTTTGCCCCTAGCTTAGTGAGGGCAGGATTTGCCACATACAAAGTCCACTATAAGAATGGAGACATTTTAGTACACCTTCCATAAACACACTTCCACAGTTTTGCAGAGGGACCTCGACAGGCTGGACAGATGGGCAGAGGCCAAGGGCAGGAGACTGAACACATCCAAGTGCCGGGTTCTGCACATTGGCCACAGCAACCCCATGCAGTGCTACAGGCTGGGGTCAGAGTGGCTGGAGAGCCGCCAGGCAGAGAGGGACCTGGGGGTGCTGGTTGATGGGAGGCTGAACATGAGCCTGCAGTGTGCCCAGGCAGCCAATAGGGCCAGTGGCATCCTGGCCTGGATCAGGAACAGTGTGGCCAGCAGGAGCAGGGAGGTCATTCTGCCCCTGTACACTGCACTGGTTAGGCCGCACCTTGAGTCCTGTGTCCAGTTCTGGGCCCCTCAGTTTAGGAAGGAGGTTGACTTGCTGGAACGTGCCCAGAGAAGGGCAACAAGGTTGGTGAGGGGTTGGGAACACAAGCCCTATGAGGAGAGGCTGAGGGAGCTGGGGTTGCTTAGCCTGGAGAGGAGGAGACTGAGGGGTGACCTTATTGCTCTCTACAACTACCTGAAGGGAGGTTGCGGACAGGCAGAGGTTGGTCTCTTCTCCCAGGCAGGGCAGCACCAGAACAAGAGGACACAGTCTCAAGCTGTGCCAGGGGAGGTTTAGGCTGGATGTTAGGAAGAAGTTCTATACAGAGAGAGTGATTGCCCATTGGAATGGGCTGCCTGTGGAGGTGGTGGAGTCACCATCATTGGAGGTGTCCAGGAGGAGACTTGATGGGGTGCTTGGTGCCCAGGGTTTAGTTGTTTAGGTGGGTTGGATTGGTTGATGGGTTGGACGCGATGATCTTGAAGGTCTCTTCCAACCTGGTCTATTCTGTTGTATTCTGTTGTATTCTATTTCCATAAATTGCCTTTTTTTCCTCAGTTAACAGTATGTGTATTTGATTTGCCCTTCGAAATCAACTCTGCCATTAAATAAATCACTTGCTGGTCAATCTCTGTAACACACACTGTAACCCAACGCTGTGTGAATCGGATCCCTCTGAAAGAGAACTTGAGCTGAGGAAGTAGTGGAGAAATCTCTACCCCCAAGAAAAAAAAAAAAAAGGCAACAAACCCCAACCTTGCCCTGTGAGTTAAAAGCAATTACTCTGAAATAAATATCTCACCAAGAAATAAAGCTGTGAGAAAAAATAAAATTCACACTCCTGAAGGGCAAAATTATCACTCAGACTTGTTAAAAGAGTAAACTAGCTGTTTAATCGTTTATACCAGCGCTCCCTGTAAAGTGAAACCCTCTGAAGAGAACACTTGTAAAAGGGCATTTTCTATATATATATTCTGGCTGTCTATTTTCAGAGTTTTGTTTCCTTTTAAAGTGAAGGATGTTTAAAAAAAAAAAACCAAAAAAATAAAAGAAATAGGATGTGGGATATTGTTCATAGAATCAAGCAGCTCGGAAGAGACCTCCAAGATCATCCAAGTCCAACCTATCACCCAGCCCTATCCAATCAACTAGACCATGGCACTAAGTGCCTCAACCAGGCTTTACTTCCAAGATCTCCAGGGACAGCGACTCCACCACCTCCCTGGGCAGCACATTCCAATGGCCAAGCTCTCTTGCTGGGAAGAATTTCTTCCTAACATCCAGCATAAGCCTCCCCTGGCGCAGCTTGAGACTGTGTCCCCTAGTTTGTTGCTGGTTGCCTGGGAGAAGAGACCAACACCCACCTGGCTACAACCTCCCTTCAGGGAGTTGTAGAGAGCAAGAAGGTCTCCCCCAAGGCTCCTCTTCTCCAGGCTAAGCAACCCCAGCTCCCTCAGCCTCTCCTCACAGGGCTGTGCTCCAGACCTCTCCCCAGCCTCGTTGCCCTTCTCTGGGGGCAAGTTCAAGTATCTCAATGTCCTTCTTAAACTGAGAAGCCCAGAAATGGACAGAGGACTCAAGGTATGTCCTAACCAGTGCTGAGCACAGGGCAGAGTGACTTCCCTGCTCCTGCTGGTCACACTCTTCCTGATACAGGCCAGGATGCCATTGGCCTTCTTGGCCACCTGGGCACCCTGCTGGCTCATGTTCTGCTACTGTCAACCAGTACCCCCAGGTCCCTTTCTGCCTGGCTGCTCTCCAGCCACTCTGATCCCAGCCCTTCGCAGGACACATTCCAGTACCTCAACATCTCTCTTGAATTGAGGGGCCCAGAACTGGACACAATACTGAAGCTATACCCCCTTGCATTTATGTTTAGTTCATGAAACACTGGTCATAAATCTTAACAGAAAATACTAGTGAATTTTTTTCTTATCCAATCAACACTTGGCATGTTATTAAAGCACAAATGCCATTTATTTTCACCTCTTGTTTTACCTTAGCTGAAGGAAAGACTCATTTCCTAAACTCTGTGACAACAAAACAACTTTTTGGAAACAAGAAGTACTTTGGTCTCACATTTCATAGTTCCTACAAACCTGACACAAATTATAGCTACAGCATAGTTTGATGGGAAAGAGAACACGAGGATGATCAGAGGGCTGGAGCTCCTCTCCTTTCAGGACAGGCTAAGAGAGTTGGGGTTGTTCAGTCTGGAGAAGAGAAGGCTCTGAGAAGACCTTATTGTGGCCTTCCAGTATCTGGAGGGGGCTACAAGAAAGCTGGGGAGAGACTTTGTAGGGTGTCAGGGAGTGATAGGACTGGGGAGAACAGAACAAAACTAGAAATGGGTAGATTGAGATTGGATGTTAGGAAGAAGTTCTTCCCCAGGAGGGTGGTGAGAGACTGGCACAGGTTGCCCAGGGAGGGGGTGGAAGCCTCATCCCTGGAGGTTTTGAAGGCCAGGCTGGATGTGGCTGTGAGCAACCTGCTGTAGTGTGAGGTGTCCCTGCCCCTGACACAGGGTTTGGAACTGGATGATCCTTGAGGTCCCTTCCAACCTTGACAACTCTATGATTCTTCAAAAACTAATCTTTGCTTCCTGCCACAAATCACCATGCAGTACAGCTGACTGCCATGAATTGTGCATCACTTTACCCCCAAGGAAGGTCTATGTCACAGGTGGCATCTGTTCCTGCTGCTTGGCTTGCACATCAGCTTGTGAAGTGCTTGGGGATCTTTCAGATTGAAAGGCACTATATTCCTGCTGTATATGATTCCCACCTCATGTTAGAAGAAAACAAAACCAAAACATTTCCACAGTTCTTATCAAAACCAAATCTTGCCCACAGGGGAGTTTAGCAAACAGAGGGGAGGGCCAGAGGCGTTGTTTTGGTACAGAGCAATACTGTAAGTAAATAGGAAGGGTTACACAGACTAAACAGCAGGAAATGCAAAAGAACCTCCAAAGTAGATGCCTCTATCTCCATTCCAAGAGAAGAGCAAGACAAAACACTTCTGGAACAACAGAAAAGAGCAGTGGCAGTCCAGTGGTGATAGTCTCTGCTCCCAGGTAATAAGTGATAGAACAAGAGGGAATGGCCTTCAAGCTGCCACTGGGGAGGTTTAGACTGGACATTAGGAAAGCTTTTTTCAGGGCAAGAGTGGTCAGGCATTGGAATGTGCTGCCCAGGGAGGTGGTAGAGTCTCCATCCTGGCTGTGTTTCAAGGTGGTTTGGCTGTGGGGCTTGGGGCTGTGGTTTAGGGGTGAGCCTTGTAGAGTAGGGCTCTGGGTTGGACTTGGTGATTCTGAGGCTCTTTTCCAACTGCATGTTTCTGTGATTCTGTGATAAAGACATTAAAATTTAGGAAAAGGAGCCTTTTTCCCTTTTTCTGTGCAGCTCTTTAGTTTTCAGTTTGCAAACACAGCCTTTCAGGAGCAGACTATCATTTCGCTTAAGCAGTTGAAGAAAGGTTTTATTGGATACCAGACAAATAATGTGTCTCTCTGTATAATTTTCAAGCAGCTGGTAAGAAAAGGAAGATGTAAGCACCAAATCATTGCCTTTCCTCTGAAACAGGTATTTGCATAACCAGAAAAGTGTCAGTCTGTTGGCTCTTTGCTTTGGCTGAAGCGTTGTCTGTGAAGCCAGGAACAAATCCAGAGAGAGCCCAGAGTCACCAGGGGAGGTTTAGGCTGGATGTTAGGAGGAAGTTCTACACAGAGAGAGTGATTGCCCATTGGAATGTGCTGCCCGGGGAGGTGGTGGAGTCACCATCATTGGAGGTGTTCAGGAGGAGACTTGATGGGGTGCTTGGTGCCAGGGTTTAGTTGTTTGGTTTGGGTTGGATTGGTTGATGGGTTGGACGTGATGATCTTGAAGGTCTCTTCCAACCTGGTTTATTGTATTGTATTGTATAAACATTGATTAGATCTCCTCTCAGTCTAAACAGCCCCAGGGCTCTCAGCCTTTCCTCATAGGGCAGCGCTCCGGTCCCTTCGTCATCCTTGTAGCCCTCTGTTGGACTCTCTCCAGTAGATCCCCATCCCTCTGGAACTGGGGAGCCCAGAACTGGATGCAATACTCCAGGTGGGGCCTCTCTAGGGCAGAGTTAGAGCAAGAGGAGAACCTCCCTTGATCTGCTGGACGCACTCCTCTTAATGAACCCCAGGATACCACTGGCCCTCTTGGCCACAAGGGCACAAAAGGCAGACCCTGCCTGCACCCTCTAAAACACTTTTTGAAATTGAGATGTTTGGTCAGAGTTTTCTTAACATTTAGTGCTGCACTATGAGGCAAGATCTAGCTCTCTACAGCTAAACCACAAAGTCACCCAAGGTAAAGGAGGGCTGAGTATGTGATCACACACAAGCCTGTCACATTGAAGGAACAATGATGACATTTCTTATGACCAGTAATATGAGTGCATGCTTTTTGTGATGTCACACTTTAGGTATAAAAGGAGATTTATTCTCAGGGGGGGAAGGTGGCCATTCAGTCACTGCCGTCTGGAAGTGAGCCCCAGGCAGATTTGCAACTCACCTAAGCCCTGTACCACAGGGCCATCAAGCCCTGCTTCCCAACAGCTGCTGTCAGCAACCATAAGGCTTGCCTGCCCATCATCTCTGCCTCCTGGCTGCACAAATGTGCCCTGCCCAGACAGAAACTGAGGCTGTACTACTAAGAGCAACTAACAAGACAAGTATAAATAATTGAACCACTAGGAAGTGCTCTTTGAGCATCTATCAATTGTCAAGGAAGACCTCAAATGCAACAGAACACAAATCCGGAGAACTCTGTCCACTTTGCAAAATGATCCACTGGAGACCTCAGCTAAAATGTGTCAGAGCTGCAAGTATGAGTGACATACCCAAGAGTTCTTGCAAAGAAAATCACTGCTGTCAAACTCTGTCAAAAGACCTTGCCCATAAATATGCCCCTCTCCTGACAAAAAATCCACGTGATTTTGTTAATAAAACCTCTTAAAAGAAACTTGGGCATTGGATAGATACAAAAATACCACACTTCCCATGGCCTGCTTACCCTGTGGAGAAGGACCTGGGAGTCCTGGGGGACAAGTTCTGCATGGGACAGCAATGTGCCCTGGTGGCCAAGAAGGCCAATGGGATCCTGGGGTGCATTAAGAGGAGTATGTCCAGCAGATCCAGGGAGGCTCTCCTCCCCCTCTACTCTGCCCTACTGAGGCCCCACCTGGAAGACTGCATCCAGTTCTGGGCTCCCCAGATCAGGAGGGACAGGGATCTACTTGAGAGTTCAACAGAGGGCTACAAGGATGATGAAGGGACTGAAGCACTGCCTGATGAGGAAAGGCTGAGAGACCTGGGGCTGTTTTAGTCTGGAGAGGAGAAAACTAGGAGGGTCTCTAATAAATGTCTATCAATATCTGAGGGCTGGGTGTCATGAAGGAAGGGACAGTCTCTGCTCACTTGTGCCCTGGCATAGGACAAAGGGCAATTCATGGAAACTACGGCACAGGAGGTTCCACCTCAACATGAGGAAGAACTTCTTGACTGTAAGGGTCTCAAAGCACTGGAACAGGCTCCTCAGAGAGGCTGTGGAGTCTCCTTCTCTGGAGGCTTTCCAGCTCAGTTTGTGCTGTGCAACCTGTGCTGGATTCTATGGTCCTGCTCTGGCTGACCAAAGATCTCCAGAGGTCCTTCCAAACCCCTAACATCCTGTAATGCTGTGATTTTAATTCTAAAGAGGAGTCAGTCTCCTCCTGCTTCTCCATCTTGATCAAGATACCTGATTTTGATGTCTCTTTTTTTACCTTCAACAACCACTCGATAAATCAGACCTTGTTTTCCCTTTAAGCCTGCAACACCTAGTGCTGGTGAGAATGAATGAAGCATGGAGAAGCCAAATAGATTTTCATGAACCAATTTAGAGCAGAGTCCTGGTCACATGTGCCCTTTTTTTTTTGGTTACCTTTGGACTGTTTAACTCGGCACATGCCTTTCTACACACTAAACTCTGGCCACGTAACGTAGAGAGGCGCACCAAGTGTAGTCCTGCTACACCCAAGTGTAGTCACACAAAGTACCACCAGTTCTGCTTCTCAGGAGTTATTTCAAGATCAGGAGCTGCTTTCAGCGAATTTCACTACCTCAATAACTCCAACAAACTCAAGATACTTCAACTGAAGTATCTACTTTTGGGTATTCCTGACGTTTTCTTCAGAGACAAACACCTGGCAGCTACTACTCCTTCTTTTTTCTTCTTAACCTTCACAATTGTGTTTCCTCCTTCCAAACTGGAGCACATTTTTGTCTACACAGTATTTTTGTCAAAGCCCTACTACAGCAGCTAAATAAAGAACAGCCCTTGAATGCTTAAGGGAAATGTGCCGGGGTGGGAATACAGCCTCGCCTAACGAATAAAACTCAACCAGAGAACACCCAAGCAACTAAAAAGGAGCATCCCTGCTAAGATCTTCCCACAAAAGTGGTCACCCTTCAAGAAGAGTTAAAAAAAAACCCAACACAATAAAGTTCACCCTTTTTTTGCTGATTATTCACAAATATTTAAAGGAGTAACAGAGTGACTTGTTTAAAGAGGCAGACTTCAATAGCAGCCTAATTGTGGGGACCAGAGGACAAGGTGATTAACAGCCTCTGTGTGCCTATCTCTTCTCCTCTGGTAACATGTTTTGTTCCTTCTGTTTGAGGGGGGAAAAAAAACCCCAAATTAAACAGTTTGGTGGTTTGTTTTTTTTTTAAACATAATGCAGTTTCCCTTTTGTGTCCAGTTAGGCATGTGTGTGATATGTGAGGCTTTTACAATAAAAACCAAACCTGCACAGACTACCTAAAATTAAGAGTAATTGCCACATTATTAGCTGTCCAATGGCTCTTGCAACACTCTGTATGCATTGTCAAGTTTCACCTTCCTAATTTCCTAACAAGCACAGTTTGTTTTCAGACGCCCCAAGGCCAGTTTACTAAGACCAAACATGAGCTCTGAAAGCCAAAAGGAACAACAAAGTAAATAAATAAATATATAAGTAACTCATCAACACCGGGAACCGAGGGCTTTTCAGTGCACAACACAACCACGACGCCAGGGTAAACTGATTTAAAGGGTGATTTTCCTCCCTTGAAGTCTTAACAAAACACCAAGCCCCAGAGCTCTGGAGTAATTTTTAACTCCCTGCCCGTTTGTGCAATACATTTTTAATTGTGATGTGTACTGGTTTGCAAGAGAACACCCAATCAATTAATCATGAGTGCCTTCTCATGGCTGCTCAGTGGGTTCTCCTGCCCGACGCGTATCTTACACCTTGTGAACACTCTTTAATACATCTCAATGAGCTCCCTTTGAAACAGCCAGGCCACACACGCCCTTCTTCAGAATCTCCTGCAATTTCCAGTCGTGTGGATAGCACACAGGTTCACGTGTGAGGTAGCCAGCTCTCCTTCTGAGAGCTCAGACAGGATGTAGAAGGCCTTAAATAAACACATGGATGCGTATGGGTGTGCAAATACGTTTACCACAGCATCAAACTCACAGCTCCCCTCTTCCAAGGTGGGGGGGGGGGGGGGGGGGGGGGGTGGAGGGGGCGCCCTCACCACCAAATGGAGCTCTCTCACAGGGCCAAAACCCTTTCCATTCAGGTGGCTGTTAGTCAAACTGCTGGAATTAATATTACATCTAATAGAAAAGAAAAAAAAAAAAAAAGATGCTTTGAGATGCCTGGTGAGAAGGTGAACCATTTCAGACAGGGTTAATTATCAATTTGGAAAAAGAGCTAAAATATTTATTGGAAACGTGAGCTCGACGACTTTCTCCCAGTAAGGCTTTTTAAGCGTTTTGGAGGATTTATCAAACATTTATATACTTTTATCTGTAAGCCCAGAAACCAATGAGACTTGTAATTACAACCCCTCAGAGGTTGGAGGGTTTTGGGGTGGTTGGTTGTTTTTTTTAATGATTAAAAAAAAAAAAGACATGAGGTCGATTTTCTTCTTTCCTTTTTTTCTTTTTCTTTCTTTTTTTTCTTTTCTTTTTTTTCTTTCTTTTTTTTCTTTCGCTTTTTTTTTCATTAAACACCCAGAGGGTTTGCTTTTAATTAGAGCAGTAAGCTGATGCCTTCTGAAAATCAGAATGTTACAATGAATTGCTCAGTTAGTAAATTAGATTAACAACAACAAAAAAAAACAACAACACAAAAAAAAAACAACTAGATGGACCAGAATCATCTGGAAAGCTCTTGATTTGATATAGCTGCATGCACACACGAAGGCTTTGGAGTTGGTTTTCCTTGTATACCAGTGCCTAATCCCTCACATGCATGATGTTAATTTTCCTGTGGGAAGTGTCTTTTTGAAACACCTTTTTTTAAGAGTTGAATCTTACTACCACCACTTCCCCTACAAAAGCCATCACTCCTCAGAGTCATGTTTAAAATGCTAAAGCTCACATTTAGAACTTCCTAAGTTAAGACAAAAAACTCATCTCCCTTTTGGAGACAAACGTTGTTTTCCTTGTATATCACTTTCCAAATCCCTCACATGCATGAAGTTATTTTTTTCTGTGGGAAGTGTCTTTTTGAAACACCTTTTTTTAAGAGTTGAATCTTACTACCACCACTTTCCCTACAAAAGCCATCACTCCTCAGAGTCATGTTTAAAATGCTAAAGATCACATTCAGATCCAAGTTAAAACAAAACTCATCTCCCTTTTGGAGACAAACATTTGTTTTCCTTGTATACCACTTTCCAAATCCCTCACATCCATGATGTTAATTTTTCTTTGGGAAGTGTCTTTCTGAAACACCTTTTTTTAAGAGTTGAATCTTACCACCAACATTTCCCCTACAAAAGCCATCACTCCTCAGAGTCATGTTTAAAATGCTAAAGCTCACATTTAGATCTTTCTAAGCTTCTACAAAACTCATCTCCCTTTTGGAGACAAACATTTGTTTTCCTTGTATACCACTTTCCAAATCCCTCACATGCATGATGTTAATTTTTCTTTGGGAAGTGTCTTTTTTAAACACATTTAAGAGTTGAATCTTATCACCAACATTTCCCCTACAAAAGCCATCACTCCTCTGAGTCATGTTTAAAATGCTAAAGCTCACATTTAGAACTTCCTAAGTTAAGACAAAACTCATCTCCCTTTTGGAGACAAACATTTGCTTTCCTTGTATGCCACTTTCCAAATCCCTCACATGCATGATGTTAATTTTTCTTTGGGAAGTGTCTTTTTTAAACACATTTAAGAGTTGAATCTTATCACCAACATTTCCCCTACAAAAGCCATCACTCCTCAGAGTCATGTTTAAAATGCTAAAGCTCACATTTAGAACTTCCTAAGTTAACAAAACTCATCTCCCTTTTGGAGACAAACATTTGCTTTCCTTGTATCCACTTTCCAAATCCCTCACATGCATGATGTTAATTTTTCTTTGGGAAGTGTCTTTTTAAACACATTAAGAGTTGAATCTTATCACCACCATTTCCCCTACAAAAGCCATCACTCCTCAGAGTCATGTTTAAAATGCTAAAGCTCACATTTAGAACTTCCTAAGTTAAGACAAAACTCATCTCCCTTCTGGAGACTAACATTTAAACTCTTTACCAGTGAATCTGAGGAACCTTTTCACTTCATAAAGCAAAAAACCTCAGCATTTGAAGGTCACCAGGTTGCACAGTGGTTTAGATACATTCAAAATACTTAACCTGCAAAGCTTTTTGTTTTTTTTAATACTAATTCATTTATTTCTTGACAAAATACACTTCTTTCCAGCTCAGAAAGTGATAAACAAAACGAAATCAACTAGTTGATATTTAAAGAGACTTGGGAAACATCCCTCAAGCAAATGTTGAAAAACACTTAAGAACAAAACAGACACAAAACCATAGGCACCTCCTGTTAGTATTTATCAGTAGTAACATGATTAGAATCACAGAATTAACAGCACTCTAAAGCACCCAGGTTGGTGATTTTGGACATTTCTTATGTTCAGAGGAGATTATTTTCATTTCTCACTGGAAGTTTGATGAAAGTGATCCCCTTAAACGCTTTCATTTTGATCAATAAGCTACTTTGTGTGTACATATTTTTTTTTATATATGTATGTATTTTTATATATATATGAAATTTTAAGTTTTGAGGGGTCCTGCTAACCTCTGCCTGTATTACTTAAAATCTGCTTGGAGAGTCAAGTCTGTCTTT
The DNA here is from genome assembly GCA_015227895.2 of Colaptes auratus. NCBI lineage: Eukaryota > Metazoa > Chordata > Aves > Piciformes > Picidae > Colaptes > Colaptes auratus. The sequence continues at coordinate 5,344,330 of CM037632.1, read as the reverse complement.
TTTACCAATGCTGGCATTAAAAAGGAAAATGAGGTTGGGGTGTGGATGAAGCACACCAGGCACTAAACCAGGGCTGACACAGACTGCCCTTCAGAAACAGTATTTTTCTAAGGGTCAATGTCTTCTCCCGTTGCTGGAACACGGCAAACTATCAAACTTCACAGGTCAGTACCATAGGCACATCGGAAAAGGACCCACAGTCAGATGGGGCCACAAGATACCTTCCACATTTTGTCAGAGAGGACTTGACAGACGCTTAAGCACTACAGTTCACCATCAGGTTTTGTGAGGTTTATTTGCTTCCAATTTAGCAGCTGTAAATCAGTGCTAACTGCTGTGTAACCATCAACATAAACAAACCTTCGGGATTCATTTCAAGCCTGTACACAACTATTTACCTGCACTCAACTAATTCCCACAGAAAGGTATTCTTTGCTTTGATAGCAGAGTGCTCTGATGCTCGCTTTCCCCACATCAAATAAATCCAAGTGACATTTTTCACGTTTTGCTCGTGATGTAAAGCCCACGCACTGAAGGCAGGCAGGCAGGTCAGGGAGCTTCTCCTACAGCTAAGAGCATCCAGAACCACCAGAATAAAAGTTTGCTCCCACCACCAAGCAGCAGAAGTGGTTCGGGAGGCTAACAGCACTTCAAGTAAAAGTCTCTTTGAAACTGATTACTGAACAAGACACAGTAAGCTTTTAACAGAAGTCACAGTTTCCTTTATCATCACATTGTAAGGCTGTAAATTTCCATATATGCACTTATTTCCATCAACACACAATTGGATTTACTTCTAATTAACCTCTGTTGGACAAAACACTGAGCTTTTAATACACAGATTGGGTTTAGAGCAGTAATGACTATAAGTAGGCAAGAAATTAATCTCTTCTAAAAATCTTAATTGATAAAATAATATCCTTGATCTCCTTCCTAGACACAGGAGATCTCAGAAAACAACGTCAACACTTCATGTATTCACCCATCTGGCCTTACAGGAGCTGTGCCTAGAGCCTCCATGCATGTTAATTCTACTCTTAAACATTTAAAATACATGCTTTATTTGGCTTCCATTATTTAAACGGTTTCAGCCTCTCAGTTCACACAGCCTAAATGATTGGATTTTTTGCTACCAGTTGATTAAAAAATTAGTATTAGGAACTCTCTCTCTCTCTCTTTATTAATCTCACCTTCTGGGCTGCTTTAGAGGGACTCTTGTTTTTGCTTCCTTGGGTCTTCCTCTTGGTCTTTTAGGAGATGGTTCACCAGTTGGTTCCTAAATACAGGAAAACATTCTATTGTGGCAAAAGGCTACAAATAACCCAGCAGATCTGAAGGGTAAACGGCAACTGAGAAGTTCCTCAAAACAAATGAACACTAAACCCAAACCCCCCACAATATTTAAAATGCAGCATGAAACATTGAACAACTCGATGTAAAGGGGAAAACATATATATATACACACACATTTTCCACAATAAAAGAGTTAACTCCCCTTATAAGTGCATACAAAACTTTGAAGCTTTCATACTCCAGCATTTAACTTGCTGTAAAAAAAACATATCCTTAAAATAAGATGGCTATGATCTCCCTCGTGTTAGTGATCATTTGAAAATGAACACAATTACCCATTACGTTGCAATTGCATTTCATCAGAGCAAGATAGGATTATCACATGCAGTTCCTACCACAATTTTTTTTGGGGGGGTTGGGTGGAAAAAAGAGGCAAAGGACTGAAAAACTGTGAAGTAAAGCTTAGGCTCTTTTCTCTCTCAAGGCACAAGTTTTTTGGAGGGATTCTTTTTTTTTCTGCTGCGCTACAGTCAGCATTATATTCACATCTATTCTAAACACAATTGATTTGTATTGAGAAGCAAACGTAAAGTTGGGTTTTTTCCCCTCCAACAAGCACTAGCACAACAAAAAAAACCCCCAACTCCCTGAAAGAAATAACCAAAAAAAACCCCGGCTCTTAAGTAACTCTTAAAGGAACACTAATTATTTTAGCTGTTTCTAAACTAGCTTCTCTGCCTGACAGTAAATACCAGTCCTTAAAATGGGTATGAATTAGTAAGAGTTCAGATTCCAAATATTTATTCAGTGAATCATAATACTATAAAACTCTTCTGGCCTTAAATATTATACATTTAATTCAGGTTACAGGATACGGGCAAAAGTTATTAAATGCAGTTTGTTAACTTAAACCCTTAAAGCCCTTTCAGCTTTTTCATTCCCGGTAGGTTAAGGGGGAGGCTGGCGGAGGGACTCCCCAGACTGCTCCAGCCCTCAGTGGTGAGGAGCCTCGCAGGCACCGCACAGCTGGACTGAACACGTTTAAGGAGATGCGTTTTTCTTTCTCTTCCATACATTCAAACACTACAAGATGAAACAAAGAAAGAAAAAAAAATGAAGAAAAGGGGGAAAGGGAAAAAAAAAAAAAGAGAAAAAGAAAAAAAAGAGCCCCGGCACAGGCTGATGCCAGCTGCTGGGGCTGGGCAAGGGCAGCCCGGGGCGAAAGCGGGATAGGGGACAGATCCCGGAGCCACTGCGGTGAAAATGTGTCACTGAGGGCAGAGCGGGAAAAAACAGGGGCTCCGCTTTTTACGGCTTTCCAAAAAGTAACTTTCTGTGCAATCCGCAGGAGCACATCGGTGGAATGGCGGGGAGAAAGGCAGCCGGGTCACCACCCCCCCCCACCCCCAACCCCCCTGGCTGCGCCGTTCATCTCCCTCCGTGTTTTCGGAGCCCCTCGGAGGCTCTCGTGGCTGATGCTTAAATGAATGGGAGTAAACAGTCCTAAAGCCCGCAGAAGCGCTCTTTAAAATGAGCTCTACAGGCAGCCCTGCTTCCCAGTTTGACTTCCGAGGGAGGCACGGAAAGCCGCGAACAACTCGGCGCTGCCCCCGCGAAGCTGCCGCCTTCACTGGTTGCATCGCCGGCAAATCCCCCCTCGGCGGCGCCGGCGGAGGGGCCGCCTCGCCCGGCAGCGGGGTCTGGGGGTAGCTCGGCGCTTCCAGGCGATGCGACAATGGCACTTCGGGAGAGAAAGCCGGGGGTTGGGGGGGGCATAATGCACCGATCTAGCAACCTCAGCGAGGATTCAGGTCTTGCAAGTCGAAAATAGGAGCCCAGCGCGTCCTTTTTCGGAGCCCAGGAGGGGGCTGTGGGTGCGAGTGGGAGGGAGGCGGGCTCCGCTCCCCGCGCCGAGACCCAGGAACACTTCCCCTCGTCTCGACCTGCTTGGGAACGCGCCGGAGCAAAGGCAAAAGGTGTTGCAAATACAGGACAAGCCCCCTCCGGCTACCTCCCCCACCTCCATCGGCAACAGGGGCACCTCTCTGCATACGATGACGGGGTGCGGGGGGGGTGGGGGTGGGGAAGGGGGGGGACGCCAGGGGGGGAAAAAAAGAAAAGAAAGGAAAAAAAAACCTATGCGACTTTCTAGCCACCCTCCTCTCCCCCTACCCCAAGATCTAGGGGCAGTCAGGCTGGGCTGGTCAAGCTCGGAGGCGGCAGCAGCAGCCCCGGTGGGACTCGACATACGCTCACACACACACACGATTGAGACATTGCAGGCTGCGAGAGGAGGGAGACAGGATAGCCCCGTTCCCTGCTCCTCCGCTTTCGCAATTTCAAATCAGCTCGAAATGACCCAGCGAGCGCTGGTTGGTCGGAGCCGCGCTGCTCCATGTTTCCCCATTTACATTGAAAAGCCCCAAGCTCCCTCCCTGCACAATAGTGAAAGTCCCGAGGAGGCTCGGCGCTGGGGCACCGGCAGGCAGCACCCCGCCGCTCCCGGGCCCCAGGGTCCTCCCGCCGGGGCGTCTGGCGGAGCCCCTTCGCTACGCCGCGGCACCACCTCGCCTGAAGCTCGCCCCACAAAGCCCCCCGCCCCGCTCCGTGACTCGTTCACTTGCAGCGTAATACGTACATGTACATGCCTATAATACTATAGATCTGCGGCTCTACGTATCTATACGATACTGACTTGTGGTTGCTTCCTGGGTCTGCCTCGTCCTCTCTTCTGAGGCTCTGCGGTTGCAGGTTGCTCCTGGGCAGCAGTGGAAGGCTGACCGGGTCCCTCACCTTGTGCACTCATGGTGACTTCTGCTGCTCAGCCTTAAACCAGTCTCTCCAAAGCACCTTGGAAGGGGGGGAAATCAAACGGCTCTTGCTGCTTTTGCTGTCGCTGCCACCACCACACCGACGTCCTGGTGCTGCCAAAAAGGAGAAGAGAAGGGGAGAGGAGGAGGAGGAGGTGATGGTGGTAGTGGTGCTGGTGGTGGTGGAAGAGGGGGGGAATGAATTTCTCTTACAATTTAGGAATGTTAGTAACATGAAGCAATTCAAAAGAAGGGAGGCGGAAAAAAAATAGACGAAGAAGAACAGGCAGAGTAATTGCGACCCCCGAAATACACGGGAGGGAGGGAAATACGCCGAGGGTAGTCGGAGCAAACCAAGAAGGGGAAGAAATCCTACATTGAAAGCAAGTGTTGGCTATCGCGCTTAGATCGGATCAGGACAAATAAGATAAGACACACTGAAACGGACTGAGAACAGTGCACAATCTTGCCAAAGCTGCACCCTGGGAAGACGGGGGATTTCGGCAGCAACGGGAGCAGCGGGTAGAAGAGCGATCATTTAAAAAATAATAATAATAAACGATTTAGGAGATTGGAAAAGGGGGAGGGGGGAAGGGGGAAAAAAAAAAGAGGAGGGGTGGGCGGTCCTGGGTTCGTGTCTGTGGCGAGCTGCTGGACTGGAAATATTATTACGCGAGTCCTGCCCACGGACTGAACTAGGATGAGGGGGGTTTAAAAAAATTATATATTTTTGGGGGGGGGTGGGGGTGGAGCAGATAAACCACCTTTACACGCGGGTGGAAAAAACAGGGGGGGGATCGGGAAGGGGCGGGGAGGGGGGGGGGAAGAGGAGGAGGAGGAGGCAGAGCGAAAACCCGAAAAACCCAGCGACCGGGAGCTGGCGGCCGGCCAGATACAACACAAGCAGCACGGCAGCCGGGGCAGCGGCGGCCGAGCACGCCGCGGCCGCCTCACGTGTCCCGCACCGGCCCGGCCCCGCCGCCGCGGCAGGTTTAAAGGGCCAGGCCGGAGTCCCGGCGCGGCGGCCTGCGGCTCTGGCGCGGCGCGGCGGCGGAGGGGCAGGCAGGCACACAGACAGACGCCGGCCGCCCTCCTTCTCCCCCTCTTCCCCCGCTCACTCCGTGCGGCGGCGGAGCGCGCGGGGCAGCCCCGGTCGCAGCACCGTCGCGGCCGCTGCACGTGGGCGCCCCGCCGCCGAGCAGCGGAACAAAGGCGGCCAGGCCGGGGCCGCCCCTGGGCCGGGCCCTCCGGGCGCCGGCAGCGCGGCCCCTCCGCTGACGGTGCGGCCGGCAAGGGAGGCGCTGCCATTGTGCCCGCGCGGCGGCGGCTAACGCAGGCTGCGGTGGGCTCGGCGCCTCCAGGGACGGCAGCCGCCGGGGTAGGATGTGGGCTGTGTAACCCGACAGCGGGTCGGAGCTTTCCTGCCGGGACGGTAAGGGGCACGGGGAATGAGCTTTTCGGAAGAGCACTGCCCCGACATCTTTCCCACGAGCGCGGCAGAGCTGCGGGCTGCAGGTCTTCCCCAGCTCCGTAAGCAGTAGGGTGTCCCCCACGGCCTCTCCCCGTGTGCTCCTTCCTCTGCCGGGCACATCAGGGTTAGACGGTCCCTTCACTCTGCCACAAGGAGGTCACCATAAAGGCTACGGGGAGGACCGCTGCGTCTGTGCATCTGATGCGCCTGGGCTCCACGTGCGACTTGGCGTCCCCCCCCCCCCAGTCCCACACCGCCCTCGAGGTGTGGGCTGAGAGCGAGCCACCCCTGGAACTGTCTCACATCCTTCTTCCCCTAGCCGGGTGTGGACAAACAAGAGAGCTCTTCGAAGGAAATAAAAAGCGTTGCATTATCATCTGTAATGCTGAAGAGGGCAGAGATACCGCCGAAAGGCTCCTTGTAGTGCCTGTCTAGATACATCCAGTCGTCCCGGTGCCTCATAAATTCTTAGCTGTCTATAGATAAAGAAACAATCGGGCAAAAAGTGCATGCTAGCACTGATGGGCAACGACTATGCTGAGGAGACGGCTGAGTTGTTTTCTGCGGGACAGGAAAAGTACACTGCAGCCAGATGGACTATAGAAAGAGTAATCCTAGAACACTTCTGAAAGCCGAAAAATACTCCCAAAGTGTTCTTAATCCAATCGTGAGCCTCCCAAAGCCTGCTTCCCTCCCATCCCCTAAAGCAAGCCGCTATGGGAGATGGACACAGTCCACCTGTTAAACCTCACAGCTATCAGAAAAGTCTTTGTGGTTCCCAACTATACTTTGTGGAATGTTCCCATCACACCACGAAGAATCTGCAGCACCCTATGTCCATGCTGTACATCAAAAGATTAAGCTGCTGCTTGAGATCAGGGTCCCCAGCAGAGGCTGTGAAGTTTATGGTTTAAAGTCTAGCAGCAAGTAACTTCTGTAATACTCATTAATTTTCTCTGAAGCCTAATTCACATATCCATTTTTTCTGGAAGAAAGTGGCTAAAAGACTGTGGCTCCAAATCTGCAGTCTCCATAGATTCATCCTGTGTGGGCTGTTAATAGTTTCATTAGTCTTCCCTTGATTAGTTCTAGTGGAAACCCCACAAGCAAAGTATTTTTTTACATACAGCCCCAACCTCTTCACGTGGGAGAAAATGTTCCTGAACTCACTGTTTGAGGCTGTTGTGGACATGAAGGGTCTTGCCACTTGCATTGTGCCCGGTACAACACAGTTTGGGTCTTTCTTCCTACAAGAATGTCTGCCTACAAGAATTTGTACTAGAGATCTACATGTCTGTGGTTCGTTCATTTATTTGACACTGTCTTGATTCCCTCTTTCACCAAAAGCTTAGAGTATAAACTGGTGTGCCATCCCTGATGGCAGCAGATCCGTAGAGGGATGCAAACATGCCTACACTAACCCCAAACTCTGTTCTTACACTATTCATATCCAGGGTACCTTAACACAACGTCAAGAACCTGGAAAGCCGGTCTTCTGCAAGTGGCTGGTGGAAGCTGAGAAGCCAGAAACAATCAGCTCTTGGGTTTGTTCCAGGTTCCTTCCCCCAAAGAGATGTGATAACTGTTCCTTCCTCTCTTCCAATGCATCCTCTGACAGTATGGATTGTTGCTCCATCCAGTGCGAAACAACAGTAAGTATCACGGTGTGATTCACTGAACGTAATGCTGCGAAGTCACTAGAGTAGAGATGACCTACTTCCCCAGCTTTAGCTGAGATTTAAGCTTTGCTCTGTGAGAAGAAGTATTAATTGTCAGTATATTTGATTTTGGTTTGTTTTGTTCTGTTTTATTACCTCTATTTTATTTTATTTTCACAGAATCGCAGAGAGCCACAGAATCAGCAGCCAGGTTGGAAAAGACCTCAGAGATCATCAGGGTGAGGGGTTTGGAACACAAGCCCTATGAGGAGAGGCTGAGGGAGCTGGGGTTGCTTAGCCTGGAGAAGAGGACTGAGGGTGACCTTATTGCTCTCTACTACTACCTGAAGGAGATGTAGCCAGGCAGAGGTTGGTCTCTTTTCCCAGGCAGGCAACACCAGAACAAGAGGACACAGTCTCAGGCTGCGCCAGGGGAGGTTTAGACTGGATGTTAGGAGGAGTTCTATACAGAGAGAGTGATTGCCCATTGGAATGTGCTGCCCAGGGAGGTGGTGGAGTCACCCCATTGGAGGTGTTCAGGAGACTTGATGGGGTACTGGGTGCCATGATCTAGTTGTTTGGGTGGGTTGGATTGGTTGATAGGTTGGACACGATGATCTTGAAGGTCTCCTTCCAACCTGTATTTATTGTATTGTATTGTATTAAGTCCCCCTATTGCCTAGTACCTTATTGTTATTTTATTTTCTTTAGTTTTTATTTTATTTCAGTATTTTATTTTATTTAGATTTTTATTTATTTTATTTTATTTTATTTCATTTCATTTTATTTCATTTCATTTCATTTCATTGAGCATTTTATCAGAGAATCACAATCAGCCAGTTTGGAAAAGACCTCAGAGATCATCAGTCCCACCTATTGCCTAGTGCCTTCTTTAATTTCATTCTATTTTATTTTATTTCATTTATATTTTTTTATTTTATTATTTTATTCTATTTTTTTACTTTATTAATTCATTTTCTTTGTCTGAAAGCATTCCTAATAGGGTAGGAAAGCTTCAACCATAAACCGAGACCTGGCTTCCCACCCTCCACGAGTCTACAAACTCAGGAAATTTCCAGAGAATTAGAGAAGTTTCTACAAGATGAAGAAGAAAAGGCTGCAAACTAAGCTGGAGGTTTTGCTGCCTGACCTGGAATGCTTATAAAAGGGCTGTATGTAATCTGCAGTCTGTCTGCCAGCTGCAGAGGGTTAATTGGCCTCTGTTCCCAGAGGGGATCTTTTTTAATTGAGCGGTCTCCCAGCAGCAATATTTTGCATCAGAACGCAGAACCTCCGGGTTGTAGCAGAGCATCATTCAGAAAGACAGAAAATTACAGGTTTAATAGGCCTTGGAGAGTATAAAGAAAGCACAGCAAGGAACTCCTTTCCCTTGCTCACTTCTTACACCTTTCTCGACGCCTGGGCATGCAGAATAACCACACCTTGTAAATCAGCAGCTCACACCACCCACCACCACAGGGAGATGTCACCTTAGATAGCAGCCTGACATACTCACACGGAGCTAGAACATAATTTCCACCTGTGGAAGCCTGGGAGCTCCTGTGGTCTCATCTAGTTAGTACAGTACATGAGGAGAAAACTTTTTTTCCCCCTCTCCCCAAGCTGCTACTTTTCCCTGAAGGTTTGCAAGGCAGTTTGATCAGAAGTGTGTACCTGGCTTTACAGTGCCTGCTCAGCACGTGTGCGAGAGGTGCAAGGGTCAGGGCACCCCCTCATTCTGCTCAAGTACATCATAGGTCAAAGGGACCTCCAGAGATCATCCATCCAACCCTCCTGCCAAAGCAGCATCACCCAGGGAGTCTGCACAGGAATGCATCCAGGAGGGGTTGGAAAGTCTCCAGAGAAAGAGACTCCACAACCTCTCTGGGCAGCCTCTTCCAGAGCTTTGTCACCTTCACTGTGAAGAAGTTTCTCCTCATGTTGAGGTGAAACCTTCTACATTCAAGCTTGAACCTGTTGTTTCTTGTCTTATTCCTGTGCACCACCCAAAAGAGCTTGGCCCCTTCCACTTGACACCCACCCCTCAGCTATTGATAGACATTGATCAGATCCCCTCTCAGCCTTTCTTCCCCAGACTAAACAGCCCCAGGGCTCTCAGTCTCTCTTCCAGGAGAGTCAAGTCCCCTAACATCCTCATGCTCTCCAATGGACTCTCCCCAGCAGCGTTCTCTGTCTCTCCTGAAGTGGAGCCCAAACTGGACACAGTGTTGCAGGTGTGGTTCTCAGCAGGGCAGAGCAAGAGGTAGAGATCTTGTTTTCTCCCACCCTGGTTCTCATGTGGAGTGCAAGCTATTCAAAAGGGACAGTGATCAGTTCAAGGCCTAGCTCTGGGGAGCAGCAAGATGCCTCAGCTTTGAAAGAGAGATCTTTGGCAGCAATGGGAGAGCAGATGGTAAAATGTTAAAGAATTTTCTGCCCATTTCTTCAGCTCTCCAAGAAGCTCACAGCCATGTGCTGCTTCAGAGAGCTCCTTAGGTGAACGGTCGTTGCCTGTCACCCAGTGTATGACATTTTTCTGTCATACATTGGTCTGGTATTCCATTTTTGTGGTCAGCCCCAGCAGCCAAAGGTACACATGTAGTCAGAAATCTACAATGGCTACTCAGGGAGCTGGGAACCCCAGTGCTCTGCTTCTAGCAAACCAGTCCTCCCAGGAGAAGTACATTTTGCTAACAGTGCCTAGGTCTGTGGGAAAAGTTAGCTTTTTTTCCGTGGCTCTTTTTGAATGGACTCCCTTCTGGTCTCTGGGGGCAATGAAAGAGAGAAAAGCAGACACAGGAACCTGAGTGTACCTATCAGATGGGCCAGGGTGAATCACCACTCTTCCACTCGTTTCTTTTCATCCTCCTGGTGGAACCAACAGCGGCTGCTGCTTCATAATCAGCAATCTGCAGATGGCTGGGGGAATGCTTTAGGGAGCAGACTGCAACTGACAACACGACCCCGAAAAGAACATTAAAGCTCACTCTCAGGCCTTCTCTGCACTGGGGAATTTTCTTCCCTCCTCCAAATTTCCCACCATTGCTATATGAATGCAGCTGCAACAATTGTTAGGGAGCTTGGAGTCATAATAGTGAGTTTTCATCTCGTCAGCCATTTGCAGCACTGTGTCTTAACCCTCCTCAGAGCAGGGTTAACTGATACAGTGCTGGAAACGGCTGCTGGAGCCCAGAGCTGTCTATACTCCCATTGTTACCAGCCCTGATGCAGCTGCAGTGGAATCAGCCCACGGGGGATATTTTGGTAACAATTCCCAGCCTAAAAATGCAGCATAGCCACCTTATGGTTGGCCAAAGCACTCTTTTGTTGCACCTCAACAAGCTCTGCACCTAGGCTGTCACCCTTCAGAATGGGATTTTGATTGCAGTCCTTTCAGTCCAGAAGGTACTCTTTGTGTTTCTGTGTTAAACACTTAGCAGCCTTCATCTCAGCAAACTGGTGTTCCTGTCACCTCCACAGGACTCCCTCTGCTCATGAGACCTCCCTAACTCTGGAATTGAAGATGTGTGGAGGAAGAACCAGTTGTCTGGTGGTGTCTTTTCGTTGATTCACACATTGATTAATTCAAACACACTTCCCCCCCCCCTCCACCCCCCCTCTTTGACTCGAGGAACCTCTGTAATTTGGGCTGGTGAATCTTCTTCACTAGCAGTTTTGGCTTTATTTTCTTCATGCTCCCAAGTATTCTATTGATCCAGAGCAGCACCATGAAGATTCAACACTACTTTTTCACCACAATATTAATTCAACACAAGATTTTCTTTTCCCTTTGACTCATGGAACCTCTGTAATTAGTTTTTATTTCTTAATGCAGATCTAAATCTTTAGCTTTGGGCTGGAGAATCTTCTTCACTAGCAGTTTTGGCTTTATTTTCTTCATGCTCCCAAGCATTCTACTGATCCAGAGCAGCACCTCGACGATCCAAGCTAATTTCTGAGGGAGTAAAGTTCTCCAAACGAGCGAGTTGGCAGAATCAGTCTCGCTTGTTTCGGTGTGTCTAAGGAAGCAGTTACAAAACAGGCTGGTGAAATGGGTGTTTCACCCCCACTGAGTAAGACTGATACTTGTAAAAAGCCCCTCCCTATCCTTCTCCCACATCCACATCCTGCATTTGCTAAGTCAAGGAAAGGCTGTGTTGCATTTGTTGTACTTTTGAACAACTATCTATCAGACAGGTGCCAGCAGTTAAGTTGCTGGTTTGTTTTTTGGGGTGTTTT